>CAUYRT010020469.1:0-13931 GCA_963574885.1 Lepilemur ruficaudatus
ATTCTCTAATGAATTTTACAACTAGTGTAATGGACTGCTCAGTTTAGAAGTAGATGTTTATAGTACAGTATTTTGAGAATTTGTTTAGCTCAGTTAGACACCTAAGTGGTTTAACAGCTTAAAGTGCTGTTATCTTGAGACTCACATCCTTACAGCAATGTAGAATAAGAAAGGTGAACGTAGTCAGTTTTTTATTTCTTTTGGTAGCTATGGTTACTTTTCCATTTAATTATATTTCTCTAAACATTTTTTTTTTTGAGACAGAGTCTCCCTCTATGGCCCAGGCTAGAGTGCCGTGGCGTCAGCCTAGCTCACAGCAACCTCACACTCCTGGGCTCAAGCAATCCTCCTGCCTCAGCCTCCGGAGTAGCTGGGACTACAGGCATGTGCCACCATGCCCGGCTAATTTTTTCCATATATTTTTAGTTGGCCAATTAATTTCTTTCTATTTTTAGTAGAGACTGGGGTCTCGCTCTTGCTCAGGCTGGTTTTGAACTCCTGACCTTGAGTGATCCTCCCGCCTCCGCCTCCCAGAGTGCTAGGATTACAGGCACGAGCCACCGCGCCTGGCCCTCTCTAAACATTTTTAAAATTGTTTTTCAAGATCCCACCAAAGAAAATCCATATGAAGATATTCCAGTGCAGCCTTTACCCATGTGGAGATCTCCTTCAGCATGGAAGCTACCACCCACTAAAAGTGCTTTCAAGGCACCCAAGGTACAACCAGAGAATTTTTATAATTGAGGAAAACATTAGAATCTTGTTTATGATCTTTACAAAAGGTTAAGATGGTTTAACTGACACCGAAACATAAGAGGCACTGAAATGTAGGTTTTATTGGTGGTGGTGGGTTTTTTGAGGGAGCAGCGCACAGCTTTTTGTTTTGTTATTGTTTTTGTTGTTTTAGCACTTCAAAAAATTTGAATATGAGTGCCTTTAGGCAGCCATGAACTTTGCAGTTCACTGTAGTTCCCCCTGGTCCCTATTAGTTAGTTTCACATCAACCTATGACTTAAATTAGCTGTGTGGTTCCTGAAAGCATTCTAGACCCCTGAAAGCAAAGGCTTGATTAATGAAGACTCAATGAGCTGTTGTTTTTGGGGAAATTGATTACATTGTAGTAGAAGAACTTTGGATTAGAAACCTGAGAAACTTCTTTACAATTGGTGAGAAAGAAATTATGGTATCCTCATTTGAGATAACTTTAAAGGAAAGAGAAATATTTTTCTGGGATAGCTTTGACTTTGCAGGAGAACACAGGCAGTAACTAGATGATCTTACCCTTTACCAGTACGTCTTCTGTTGTTTTAGCTTCCTCCCAAACCTCATTTCCTTCAGCGGAAGACTATGGAAGTGAAAAACTCACAGGCGTATTTACGGTCAAAGCTCACGAAGGATACCACGTTGCCTGTCACTTTAACTGAATGGAAGCTTTTCCGAGCTGACGAAGTTGCAAACAGGAAAAGGAAAAATCTTCCAAGGGTAAGGATTCCAGAACACTAAAATGAATAATAAGTTAGAGGGGACCTACTGGAATTAGAAGACATGAAAGGTAGCCTTAAGTTTTAAATTTTTACTCATGCAAGGAAAGTACCTGAATGGCTTTTGCCAGAGTTTCTTTATGGATTTGAAAAATTGATGTTAGGTGGAGGACTTTGTTTTAGTTACCTTAGCTCTCATTAAAATCAGCTGCCTGTTTCAAGGAAGCATCAGAATCTTATATTAAAAAACATTCTATCAAGCTGGCTTCACTGTTGTTCTAATGCGCTCATTTATATAAAATTGCCAGAGTGAGTTCGGTTTTGTTCCTGAGTTAACAGATTTTCAGTAATGACAAAGTATATGTCATTAATTTGGGGCAAAAATTTACATTCAGTGAAAGAAAAAATGAAATCTATTACTTGGGAATAAAAATTATCAGCAACCATGCTACATAAATGACTTCTCCCTTAAGGGAGAAAAGGCTGTAAGTCTGTAAATCATCTCGACTAGAACCATTGTAACCAAAATGAAGAAACTGAGATTACTTGTAGACAGACATATTTTCTTTTAGAAGAGGCACTTAAGAAATTACATGAAAATATTTTTTTTTTTGAAACAGAGTCTTACTCTGTTGACCCGGCTAGAGTGCCGTGGTGTCAGCCTAGCTCACGGCAACCTCAAACTCCTGGGCTCAAGCGATCCTCCTGCCTCAGTCTCCTGAGTAGCTGGGACTACAGGCATGCACCACCATGCCTGGCTAATTTTTTCTGTATATTTTTAGTTGGCCAATTAATTTCTTTCTATTTTTAGTAGAAACGGGGTCTCACTCTTGCTCAGGCTGGTTTCGAACTCCTGACCTTGAGCGATTTTCTGGCCTCGGCCTCCCAAAGTGCTAGGATTACAAGCGTGAGCCACCACACCCGGCCTTACATGAAAATATTTTTAAACTTTGTACGTTACTTTGTTCTTCTGTTAATGCAGAGTGTTTTCAGCATTGGCAAAATAATGTGCCAATACTATGCAGTAATAAAGAAATCAGGTCATTTAAATATTCCTTTCCTTAATCCTATCTGAATTAGCTATTTACATGCACTTAAGACAGAATTTTTATCCCTGATTTTAACATTAAACAAAAGTCACAGCTATTTCTTGGTTTAGTAACTGTTGATTGGTTCCTTGGGAAATACTCTGTTCCACAATTACTTTAATTCTTATGATTTGTTTCCTGCCCACTTCCTCTTTAAGATGTGAAATGTTAAAGACACAGATTTTAAAAAGCACTGAGCTGATCTCTCTCACTGAAAAATAATCTTTAACTGTTTATTCTCCTGTGTATGGTGAGGAATATATAAAAAACAGAAGCTTAAAGAACTGTCAGGCATCCTGAAGTAGCTCTCTCCTTGGGGAGAAAGATCATGTTAGCACAACAGAGCAGCCTCCCACATGGCCCAGAAACAACAGATCATGTGCTCATAGGGAGAAGAATGTAGACACCTAAGGGACTGCATTTAAAATATGGTTCTTGGAATAACATTAACAAATATTTAGGAATTATGGATTGTAGAGTTTAATGAGATTGTAAGAAGTTTTACAGTACTTTTGATTTCACGTGTCAGTATTTTATATACTGTGGATCTTGAGTATTCAAAGCTTGTTCTCTTTCTGATTATAGATGATAAGATGCAGCTTTTCCTTTTCTAATATTTTCCTAAAGGTTTTTGGAGAAATGGGGAGGAAAAAAATGGTGATGAACTCCTGACTGTCAGGCAGGAGCAGGCCGTTAGTACTTCTACCTATGATCCTCCTTGGATTAAATCTTTTTATGATATCCCATATGCAATACAAATTTTGGCTTTGGAGTATCTTCAGGAACAACATTCCATACGAAAAGCAGTTTTCGTTTCTTTCCCTTTTGATGGCTCCAGCTATCCCTGGAAGGGAAACCGCTGCAGTTCATAGTTTGAAAATCACTGATCTAGTCCCTATGCCTCTTCTCCATCCTTCTTTTCCACCCTTGCTGTGGAAGCCTGTGTGGCATTGTTTGCTAGAGTACATTTCCTAATACCTTTACTGTTTGTGTCAAGTGTGTACAGCAGTATGGTTTCTATCATTTGTTAGGATGAATATTCTACAATATTTCCTGCAACTAGAAGGTAAATACAGCTAGCTGATAACTGACATTTAAATATATCACTTTGCCTCATATTTTTAGAACAGTTCCCTCTCCTTTATAATACTTTTGATTATGCTTTTCAAATGCACATTAATAATTATGCTATTTTTGGTCATTATATACCCCAAATATATATTTATTCCCACAGATCTTTCCTATAACCCCTAACAATACCTTTTCATTTTCAATTCTCTTATTTGTTTTTTATAATGGTAATGTTTAAGAACATTGGCAATTTTTCTCTTGAATGGCAGCTACAAAAATCTTTAGGAGAACAAACTCATCCAAAAATATGGAAGTAATCTGTACTGGAAACACATGTTTCTCACTTTTTTTTTTTTTTTTTTTTGTGCTGTACTGATTCACTGCCTACTGATTGCCAGGATTGCTAGAGAAACTAGGACAAAAGAGAAAACAAGAACATTTTTCTTAAGCTACTTTGTTGGTTGTTATCTTGTATAGTGTTTTTAACATTTGTAATTCTAGTTATTAAGTATATTAAATCAGGATTAATACTTAAGAAAAGCTTGGAATTTTAAGATAAAAAGAAAAGTATACGTGGAAAACTGATCAATTCCTCCTTTTAAAAGTGTTGATCAGCTCTAATTCTTTCTTCTTTTTTTACCCCAGTCTGTGTCTGTCTGTCTGTCTGTTGGTCTCTCTCTCTCTCTCTCTCTCTCTCTCTCTCTCTCTCTCACACACACACACACACACACACACACACACACCCTGTCCCAGCAGTAAAGAAAAATTTCTAATGAGTAATGCTTATGAGATGGAGAGAAGCAATTGTGTAACAATTTAAAAGCAAATGGTCTGGATTTTACTTTACATAGACTGATGATTGGAAGGAAAAAACCATAGTTTTTGTGTTTGAACATATTTGAGTATTCTATTTTTATGGCATATTTCTAAAATAAATTGTAATATTAGTACTCCCAGTAGCAAAGAGAGTATTCCCTTTGACAAAAGCTTTCTAAGTGTGATTATCCTCTCTTTGGGAAAAATTACTGGGAGCAAAAATAAACTGAGTCTCACCCTGCCTTCCAACTGAATGAGTGTTCTGCTTCCTACTCTGGGCAAATCAAAACGTGAGCTTAATAGTAAAGGCTTGGTCACTATATGAAGTAGTCACATTCCCTGCATGTTGTGACATGGAGTGGCAAGGAATCTAAGAACTTGTGCTGGGTTTATCTGGAAAGGAAATGTCCTTTCCTACTTCCCTTACGATTATTAATATGGACTTTGTATTAGAATAACGTGTCATCTAACTAAAGATATTAATTTTAGATTCAAAATTGAAAAATGTAAAGGTTTCTATGTATAAAATGGATCTTTTCTCTGAATGGGAATCACTAAAAAATTATTGTCATCAAGCTGTGAAACTTGTAGGTATTGGTTTTAACTTGTATTTTTCTGGTCTTTTTTCAGCTTGTGTTGAAAATAGATGACATATTTGAATCTAAGAGAGGGAAGAAGAGGGTAAAGTTACACCCTTACACTGGAAAAGAAGTAGTACCTCCTGTAAAAGGTAAGAATTTTATTTATTTTTTTTTTTTCGAGACAGAGTCTTGCTCGTCAGTGGCATCATCATAGCTCATTGCAACCTCAAACTCCTAGGCTCCATCGATCCTCCTGCCTCAGCCTCCTGAGTAGCTGGGACTACAGGCATGTGCCACTGCACCTGGCTGATTTTTTTCTATTTTTAGTGTTGACGGAGTCTCACTCTTGTTCAGGCTGGTCTCCAACTCCTCCCAGAGTGCTAGAATTACAGGTGTGAGCCACCACACCCCACCCATGTATTTTTTTTAATTTCAAAATATTAAGGGGGTACAAATGTTTTTGTTACATGGATACCTTGTATAATGCTTAAGTCAGGGCTTTTAGTGTGCCCGTCACCAGAATAGGGTTTATTGTACTCCATAGGTAAGTTTTTATCCCTTACTCTCCTTCCACCCTCCCCGTTCTTGGTTTCCAATGTCCTTTACGTCTCTTTGTGCCCATGTGTGCCCATCGTTTAACTCCCAATCATTAGTGAGAACATGTCGTGTTTGTTTTTCCAAAGAATTTGTATTCTGTTCCATCTATTTGTAGCTGTCAGAGTATGAGGGAAGAATCATTATATAACTTAATATTTGATGTGTATTGTAATTTTTGGTTTACTTTCCTGTCTATCCCACTTAAGTATAAACTTCTTTAGGATAAGGGACAATTTCTCAAATCCCTTTTATTTAATTCCATGCCAAGTAATAACTGGTGAATAAATAAATGAAATAACTGATGAATAAATAAATGAAAATGTAATTATAAACCAATGAGACTAATTTTCATAGGCAGATTGAATCATTATTTTGTAGTCCTACTTTGGTTTATAGTTACTTATCAGTATAGACTTTTTCGCTGGAGAAATGAATACATTACATATGTATGGACTGAACATATGTGGTACTCAACTTGTAGTGATTTAATAAGATTAACTTTATCCTTCAGATGCCTAGGTAAAACTTACATTGTATTAATTAAGAAACTTTCAACATTCATAATGAATTATTAGAATTTTCTTACAAATGCATGCAAGATTCTTAATTCGGTTGTCTGACGAGGAATATGTAGAATTTAGCAATTTTATTTATAAGATTCTTAAGTGAGAAACAACAGCCAAGCCATACCAAAGGAGAATATTTCTTCTTTTTGTAGACTTCCAAAGACAGAAATGTCTTAATTTCCTTTAAAAATCTATGCGACATTCTAACAACTTACTATCTGAAAATAAAATCCTCTGTGTTACAACTTAAGACTCTTTCTTACTCTGTGATGATTAAAATCAACTGGTCACCATTTTTAACGTAAGTTTTCATGTTTTTCAAAGGCAATGGTTAAAACATGTTAATCTCCTCTGCAGAAGAAGTAGTTTCGGTTATTGTTATTAATAATAGCTACCACATACTGAGTGAAGTAAGAGTTTCCTTACATATTACATCTCGTATGTAACATATGATGATTAAGGTAGGCAGGGACTATCGTAAGTTTACAAATGAAGCTGAGCTAGAGAAGGAAACATAGATTTGAATCAAGGAACATGGCTCTACAAAGTCTTTATCTTTTCTGTCATTAACAGTCACTTTTTTTCATAAACTTTGATTTTTAGCAGTCTATCTCTTGTCCATGTATTTCCTTATCCACAATAAGAGTATTGTCAAAGGTTTTTTATTTGTATAATTCAGAACTAGATACAGAAAATGAAAATGAAGACTGATGCCAGATATTGTGCTGGATCCTTTCTAATGTGTTATTTTTGATTCCCTAAATAACCCTGTGTGGCAGATATTCTCATCACTGTTTTATAGATAAGAAAATAAATTATAAATTGCAAATTATGTAAAATATTAAGATACTAGGGCCAGGACAAGTGCTTAGCATTTTCCCAGATTAACAGCAGTCTTTTGGTAACTGCTTTCCAGGTATTTCATTCTGAGTAGGTTATTATTTATCCCTTGTTTTATTTGTATGCTCTGTGCCCTCTGGATTAAGGACATTTTAGTATATTTAGCTCTAAGACAAGTTTTTTTCCTTTCTTCCTTTTTTTTCAGTCTCCGTAGAGGTTGTCAAAAATTGCCAATGCTGACTATATTTCAAGTCATCATGGTGTAGTATTGGGGAAGTTTTCAATTAGTAATAATTATGCCTTGAATAAACCTCATTGGCTATAATACTGCCACTGTGCAAAGCTACAAATTTCTGAAGTGCCAAATCCTTTTTATATACTGTATCAATGTTGATAAGAAAAAAATTGTTTAATTGCCTGAATTGCCAACTTCTGGCACATATACACACAAAGAAGGAGCGTTCCCTACATTGTAATCCTTCTCTAAAAGTTTGTTTTTCTAGGAGAAATAAGTTCTAGTGTTCTATACCACTGGAGGATGACTATACTTAACAATAATATATAGTTTCAAATAGCTAGAAGGATGTGAACATTTTCAACACAAAGAAATTATAAGTGTTTGAGATGATGAATTTGCTAATTACCCTGATCTGATACTATTCATTATGCATATCAAAATATCGCTATGTACCCATGAATATATACAATTATTATTTATCAACTAAAATATGGGAAAAAAGTTTTTCTTTGCATGGCTCAAAGAAAAAAAACATTTACCCAGCTTCTGTGACCGCTTCCTCCAGTGTACCAGAGAAGTTTCTCTCACATCGGAGGATCTCCTGGCTCCATCATCTCAGATTTTCGTTTTTCTCCATAAGCTTTTGTCTGTATATTAACAATGCCTAATAAAACTAGATAATTATATTTACGTTTACTAGTATTCTAATCTAAACATTTCTTAACTTTCAATATTCAGGTATTATAAAATGACTTACTGCTTTTCTTCAATTCTGTCATTATAATTTTGTGTGTTGAACTCACATAATAAAAAAAGACAACCTGGTACTTTTTTGACCCCTACAGATTCTCAGTAGATTTCCCTATTGGCTCATAATCCCCCGAACCTTCATTCAATGTCTCGGAATGTAGGTCATCAAAACCCATAGATGTGACTATACTAAAGCCACTTAAATGATCTTTTGCAAGATCTTTTCCAGTTATATTGTCTTTTCTCCCTTTCCTCTTTCTTTTCTTTCTTTCCAGACACTTCATAAGCTCCTAAGAGGTGACTGGTGCTAAGGATACAAATAGGACTCAGGAGCTCACAATGTTTGTTTCTTCCTCCTGAGCAATATTTTATAGCCCCACTATAATTTTTGTATGGTGGCTAATTTGGAGTTATAAAGCCTGTATAGTATGCAACAAATAAATAGGTATTTCTTTTATAACATCTCTTATGTATCTTTCCCATCCATCTTACAAAGAGGCATTGTTTCTTTTAATGTTCTCTTATTCCTTATTATAAAAGGAAAAGCCAGAGTTTACCAAACCTCCGTCCACCACCCCTAAAAATTTTATGCATATGCAAATACATATTCTACACAAATAGTGTTATACTATTCAGATTCTGTATACCTTCCTTTTTAAAAAAGCTTAATTAATGTATTTCAGAGCTCTTTCAGTATCGACACATAGCGATCCACATAGCTGAATTGTATTTCATTGTATAGATGTAAAATAATTTTATTAAGTTGGTAGTCATTTTGGTTGTTTCTGCCATTTTATTTAACCTGTGGATATTTAAGGGGAGTGTGTGTGTGTATGTGTGTGTGTACATATGTATCTTTAAACAATGCTACAATATGCATCCTTTTACTTATATTTCTGCATATTTGCAAGAATATGTAGAATAAGTTTCTAGCAGTGGATGGACTTACTTGATTAAAGAACATACGGATTTAAAATTCTTATAGCTGTGGCCAAATTGTCTCACAAAGAGGTTGTAACAGCTTATGTTTCTACAAACAGCATTTGAAAATGCCTCTTTCCCCATAATCTTAACCAATATTATGTTTTAATAAAGCTTTTTATTTTTTTGCCAATATCCTGGTTAAAAATTTATGTTTTATTTGTTTTAATTTACATTTCTTTCATTTTGAACTTGGGCAATTTTCATGCTTATCAATAATTTATAAATCTTTTTCTATGAATTGCCTATTCCTATCCTTCATTCCTTTTTCTGTTGTGCTGTATTTTTCTTCTTGATTTGTAACAGTTATTTGAATATTAAGAAACTTAGCCTTGTATCTGCAATATGTTTACAAATATTTTCCCAGTTTGTTGTTCACTTTTGAGTTTACTAATGATTTTTTTATTAGATACAATTTTATATAATCAACCTTACATATAGTTTCATTTATGACTTCTAGGCTGTGTTTTTCCTGATACATTTAAAGATTTTCCCTTTCTTGGGCCGGGCGCGGTGGCTCACGCCTGTAATCCTAGCACTCTGGGAGGCCGAGGCGGGTGGATCACTCAAGGTCAGGAGTTCGAAACCAGCCTGAGCAAGAGCGAGACCCTGTCTCTACTAAAAATAGAAATTAATTGGTCATCTAAAAATATATAGAAAAATTAGCTAGGCATGGTGGTGCATGCCTGTGGTCCCAGCTACTCGGGAGGGTGAGGCAGAAGGATCGCTTGAGCCCAGGAGTTTGAGGTTGCTGTGAGCTAGGCTTATGCCACGGCACTCTAGCCTGGGCAACAAAGTGAGACTCTGTCTCAAAAAAAAAAAAAAAGATTTTCCCTTTCTTTGTACTTTGTTATTTTGCTTTAACTTTTCAGACAATCTAGAAGTTTTTCATTTATTCACAAGCTTTTCTTTTTTCTTTTATAAATTGTGCGCCCAAAACTGTAGTCCAAAACACTCCTTTGTGAAAACAATATAGCCTCTTATCCTCAAGGTAGTTAAAATGTGATTGGGGAAAATAAGAACAATTTAAAGCAGTATGAGTACTATATGAATTCAGAGTAAAAGAAAGATCGGTGTGGGTTTAGAGGTAGCTTACGGGCATTATAGACAAGGTAGACTTAATTCCTTGGTAATTTCTCCTAGCTCCCAGATTTTCCTATTATTCTAAACTCATAGTCTGGCTGGTGTTCAGATTTCTATTTGGCCTGCTTGGTGTTCTACCTTTGATACTTTATTTGGGAATGTAAGTGCAGACAAGGATGTTGATGTAGAAATAGAATCCACTCTGAGTCAGACTTCTTAAAACGAGTCTAAAACTCTGTTAACTCTAGATCAGGGATGAAAGAGCAGCTGTGGAGTGAGGGTTTAGGAAGAAGATGTAATGGAGTAGTTTCTTTGTTGAGCCTTTTATTCTCTTTCAGTAATTGTCCTAACCTGATAGAACTAACTGGTTTGGAGAAAGGCTCAGCATCTTCATTATTCCTTACTCCAAGCACCCAGGTCTGTGGAGGTTTTGCATTGTTCTCATCCTCATGTACTTCCAACCGTTGGACAATACAAATGGAAACTCTTTCTCTCTTTTCAGGTGAAACCAGTGGGAACGAAAGTGATGCTGAGTATCTGCCAAAGAGTGAGTGAGTCACTGGGGCTGCTCCCGCTCTTGTGATGATCATGGTGGCGTGGCACCTACCTTTGTGATTAAACATGTTTTTCCCCACATGATCTTTCATTTTATAGGTGATTTCTGTATTTTCAGAACTTGAGAGATTTGGGGGACTAAAAAGTACACTGTCAGATCTTTGACAGCATTAAAAATCTCCCACAGCAGAGTGAGACAAACCAGTATGGTTCTTAGAATGGAATGTTCTTAGGGGAGCGGCTCAGAGCTACGTGTCCAGACGTATATGCCATAGTTTCCCAGCAGCCAAACTAGAGTGTGTGAATCATCCTCTGGAACAAATACTTAGCATTAAATATCTGATTTTTCACCGTCACTCAAGTGTAATTATTTAAGTAACTTTGATATCTCCGATATTGAAAAAGGAAACATTTATCTGTTTCTCCTTCATGGGCATTTATATTCCAAATTATTGTGCTGTTTACTCTCTACTAGAGTATATTATAGAATGCACCATGCATTTCTGGCTGTATTTGTCCAAGCATTTAATGGTGCCCTGTATCCTTTATCTAATGAATTGTCACAGCAAGTTATCTAGTTCCTGTTTAACTGACTGACATACTAAGTCATGGAAAAAAGTAGAAGACATGAATTTTCAAAGCTGATTACAGGGCAATTCCAAGTCTGATACTCTAATCTTATGATTAATAGTCTTGTGCTCCCTCCACTGGGCTGAATTGCTTCAAGTCAGGTGTTTGATTCTGTAGCCTGACTGAAGGTGAAACTTAAATCATCATCAGGTTCAGCCTAGATATATGAAGATGACTAATTTAGTGCTGTTGCTGCTGAGACACAAGACCTAAATTTTTTTTGACTTGAACTCAGCCCTTTGAGTAAGTAAAGCTTTGTCTAGAGCACTAAATGTAATTCTGGGGAGCCAGTCCTACATGTATTTTTTTTTAAGTGCTCTTAATATTTTGATAAATAGTGTAACTTCTTTGGGGCCAGAATGCTTCATATCTCAAAAAGAAAAGAAAAATAATCAGAGGATGAGTCTTTCTATTCAGTGGCTCAGAATGACACATAAGCAAATCTCTGGGACACTTAGACTCTTTTTTTTTCTGCAAGTACACCATTTCCTCTAGTGGAGACTCCCCCCACATTTTCAGAATTCAGAGATAAATGAGAATAGAGGATAGACGCTATCCAGTCTTGAGTGGTATTGTTATGACTGTTTACATAGTATGCTTCCATAATGTTATTCTTTTGAAAAATAGTCTACAAATTGATGTCTTCTTCCACTTCATTGTTTTCCTCATGCATTAGTACTATTTATTGATACAAGCATATATTCGTATTAGTAATGTATATCAAGGAGAGGAGGAGAAAGGACAGTTTCTTTAATGTGAGGATAATTTTTGTTTTAATTTTTCAAATTCGTCTCTTTCTGTACTTATTCTCTGTAGGATGCGATTCTTTTATCAGATCTTCCCCACCCCACCCTTTGATTTCATGGCATTCCAGGCAGTGGCATCTACTGTCTGTCAATCAGTGCTTTTTCATGACATTTTCCATGTGTCCTGGTGTGATGCCATAAAAGGTGTGTTGGGACATACATAGAGTGTTGGTTGGGACATGAAATGTTAGTCTCACTGCTGCCCAGAGGTAGAGTGGGGCCCCTGAGCACTTGTGACGGTCTGTACTTACCCTCCAGCTATGTCATAGGCCTAACAGGTGTGTCTGTATGGCAGATATTGGTTAGTCAATATTCATGCAGCAATGACTGTGTGAAGATTAGTCCTATATGGGTCATGACCTCTAGATGTTAGAGGAGAGACAGGGCTACAGAGAGAAAACACAGCTCCATGATTTCATTCCAGATCGCCACAAGCGCTTAGCACAACTGCAGCAGTCTTCCAAGAGGAATCCTCACTACCAGACCTTGGAGCGGGATCTTATTGAATTACAGGAGCAGCAGCTGTTTGAACTGTTTGTGGTGGTATCTCTACAGAAGAAACCATCAGGAATAAGCTATATTCCCCAAATCATACAACAGTTCCCTAGCAAGGTGAGTATAAGGGGGCCAAGAGGCATTCAGCAATGTTCCTGTGTTTCTGTATTTATTTCCTAGCTGTTTATTGTTATCTCAACCAGCTTTTACCAATACTGTACTTGTGATAGGATCTGATAAGTGACTTTAATGACATCTTATGTTAGGCATGAGCTACAACCAAAGGAAAAAACAAAACAAGCTCATTCTCCAAGTCAGTTTTTTATTTTTGGCTCTGCCATTTAATAATCTTTAACAAGTTACAAAGCCACAGTTTTCTCATCCTTGAGGAGGGGAGTAATAAATGTGGCAGACCAGATGTGGTGGCTCATGCCTGTAATCCCAGCACATTGAGAGGCTGAGGTGAGAGGATCACTTGAGGATAGGAGTTTGAGACCAGCCTGGGCAACATAGCAAGACCCCTATCTCTCTAAAAAATGATAAATAAATAAATAAACAAACAAATAAAAATAAATTAACCAGGCATGGCTGCACATGCCTATAGTCCTAGCTACTCAGGAGGCTGAGACAGGCTCACTGGAGCCCAGGAGTTCAAGGCTGCAGTGAGCTATGATCACACCAATGCACTCCAGCCTGGGCGACAAAGCAAGACCCTGTCTGAAAAAAAAAAAAGAAGAAAGAAAAAAAGAAATGCATTAATTCTAGGTTCAGGACTAGGTCTAAAAAAATAAAAGAATAGGGTGGTAGTGGTTTAGAACATAGACTCTGAGCCAGCATGCTGCATTTACTACTTACTAGTTCTGTGACTTCGAGAAGTTACTTAACCTCTTTGTTCCTCAATTTCTTCATTTGTAAAATGGCGATAATCACAGTAGTATCTACTCCTTTGAGTTGTAGTGAGGATTAAATAAGCTAATTTGTATAAAGCACTTAGAATATTATCTGGCATATATAGTAAGCACTATGTAATGTTACCCATTATTAGTAATAATTTAGTAATATTATGTAAATTACTTAATGCAGTTTCTGGCATAGTATGCACTTGATAAACGATAGCTGTTATTAACAATATGATTTGGTTTGTTCTACCTTTTTTTTTTTTTTTGAGACAGAGTCTCACTCTGTTGCCCGGGCTAGAGTGCTGTGGCATCAGCCCGGCTCACAGCAACCTCAAACTCCTGGGCTCAAGCGATCCTCCTGCCTCAGCCTCCCAAGTAGCTGGGACTACAGGCATGCGCCACCATGCCCGGCTAATTTTTTCTATATATTTTTAGTTGGCCAATTAATTTCTTT
>CAUYRT010020472.1:0-10421 GCA_963574885.1 Lepilemur ruficaudatus
ACCTCAAACTCCTGGGCTCAAGCAATCTTCCTGCCTCAGCCTCCCGAGTAGCTGGGACTACAGGCATGCACCACCATGCCCGGCTAATTCTTTCTATTTTTGGTAGAGACGGGGTCTGGCACTTTCTCAGGCTGGTCTCGAACTTCTGAGCTCAAACGATCCACCTGCCTCAGCCTCCCAGAGTGCTAGGATTACAGGCATGAGCCACCGTGCCTGACCTACCTCTGCCTCTTAATGACTGTGTGACCTTAGGCAAGACACCTACCTCTCTGAGCCTTGATACTCATTTACCAAATGAGGAGGGTAAAATAGGGGTTCCTGTCTCCTAGGCTTGGTGGGAGGTTTGAATGAGACAAAGCCTGGCCTCATCGGTGTTGGGTCAGTGTCAGTTGAATTGCATCTGAACAGTCTCCCAAAGGAAGGTAGGAAAGTGGGGAAGAAATAAAGGGAAACTAGGGTACTTGGTTGGTTGTGGGGTAGCTGCAGAGGGAAGGTGGTTTTGGATAGCCAGAAGGCAGTGAGTGAGCCATGTGTGGTGTCACAGGAGAGATGGAAGCGATGCTGGGAAGCTCAATGGTTTAGCATTCTTTGGGAGCTGGGTGCTTGTTCTCAAGTCGGAAATGGCCTCAATGGTGGAGGGATTCGAAGTCTGAGTGGCTGCATGATTTCTGTCTTCAGAGTATGAAAAGACATTCATAGACCTTAGCTATTCTCTTCAAGAACAATCATTTTCCAAAGGAACTGTGTTTTTAGTGTTGTGTACCCTTCCTTGACTCCTTCAAGATGAGAAAAAAATTCCTGAGCCCCCTCTGCTGGCTGTATTGGAGAAGAACAGGTGAAGAAATTACCAGAATGATCTCTAAAAACATGCATATGCTCACAGGGGCATACAGACACCCACAATTACAGAAATAGAGAGCCACATGTACTCTTGCACCCAAACAAAACACAAAGACATGTTCAATCATACACTCAGATAATGTACATCTATGCTAGTGCAAGTTGGTTGAGGATACCGGCTCTGGCCTTACACAGACCAACCATGTGTCTCCCATTTAGAGCAGTGCAACCCTGGACAGGTTTCTTAACCATTTTATTTTGTTATTTTACAATGCATGTACATATATGCATAATGTGTGCATATATTTTATATGTATTTTCATATCTATATTATAATATATGAAAAGGCCTTATTTAGTACATAGTACACACTTGGTAAATACAAGTTATTATCCTTTGATTATTGTTGTTATTAATTCAAATTCAACCCTTTAGAGCTTCAGTGTACTTATCTGTAAATTGAGAGTATTAGCAAATGTTTATATAGTGCTTACTAGGTGCCTGGCATTGTTCTGTGTGTTTCCTCTGTATTTTCCCTTTCAATATTCACAGCAACAGTATGAAATAGGTAGTGTTGTTATCCTCATTTTACAGATTAAAAAAATGAGTCTCAGGCAGGCCAAGTGACTTGTCCATGGAAGTAGAAGAGCTAGGATTGAAACACAGACAGCCTGGTTCCAGAGACTGTTGTTAAATAGTACGTGACAACTGCCTCATGGAGAGAGTTAAATGAGATACTTCCTGCAAAATGCTCAGCACAGTGCTAGACACATTGAAACACTCAGTAAATACCAACTGTTATTACTTAGATTTCAACTTTGCCACTTACTAACTGGGCCTACACACATATATACACATCTGTGGGTACATATACAGACAGAGAAGTTAACATGTAGATGTGTGCACACACATGCAAATACACAGATGCATACATAAAAACACCCAGATGTATTAATTCATTGAGTGGATTCAATAACATTTATTTTATACACACTACATTATATGACTGGAGCTCTTCCTGACACTGGGGCTGTGGCATTGAACAAAACAGACAAAAATTCCTGGCCTTGTGGAACTGACATTCTAGCGGGTGAGAAAAATGATAAACAAGATAGTTTTAAAACTGTATAATTGGTTAGATAGTGGCAAGTGCTCAGGAGAAAATATAAACAGAGGAGAGAGATATAAAATGCTAGGTAAGGGGTTGACATTTTGGGTAAAGGTGGCCAGGGAAGGTCCAATTAAGAAGATAATTTTTGGAGTAAAGACCTAAAGGAAAAGAGAGAGAGCGAGCCATGCACCTGCTTGGAACAAGAGATTCCCAGGCTGAGCAGACAGCAAAGTCAAGTGCTCTGGGGTGGGAGACTGCCTGGCATGTTCAAGCAATAGTGAGGAGGCCAGTGTGTCTGAAGTTGGCTGAACCAATGGGAGAGTAGTAGATGAGTGGTGATGGGCCAGATTGTGTAGGTCTTTGTACTCAAGATAAGGACTTTGGCTTTTATTACAAGATGGAGAACTATGGCAGGATTTTGAGCAGAGGAATGGCATGATCTAATTTATGTGTTTTGAAATTGACACATAATAATTGCATATCCAATTTATGTTTTAGTAGGATCACTCTGGATGTTCTTTTAAAATAGGCAAAAGCAATTGAAGGATAAAATCTCAAAGAGTAGTTAGGAGGCTACTGCCAAGGTCCAGGCAAGACATGATGATGGTGGGTTGGGAAAAAGCAACAGGAAGGGAGGTGGTGAGAGATGGTAGTATTCTGGATATATTTTGGGAATAGAGCCAACAGAATTTGCCGGTGGATTGGAGCAAGGTTGTGACAGAAAGACGAGTCAAGATATTTGGCCTGAGAAATGAGAAATGTGGAGTTGCCATTAACAGATGGCCAATACCATAGAAGGAGCTGATTTGTATGGGAAGATTGAGAATTGGGTTTTGAACATGTTAAGTTTGAAATGTCAAATTAGAGGTCCCAATGGGGATACAAATATGTAGTTGAATGTGCAAATCTGGAGTTCAGGGAAGAGATCTGACCTGAAGATAAAAAGTTGTAAGTTGTTGGAGAATAGACGGCACTTAAAGGCATGAAACTGGATAAGATCACCAAGGGAGTGAGTGTAAATAAAGAAAAACAGCTTCAAAGACTGAGCCCTGAGGCACTATAAAGTTAAGAAGTCAAAAGATGAGACAGGCCATTCTCTCAATAGATGCAGAAAAAGCATTTGATAAAGTCCAACATGCCTTTATGATAAAACTCCGCATTTTGAATGATTAAGAAAACAGCTTGCCTCATTAAATTCTTTGCTAGTAAACCTTTCTCACTCTTTTTCTCACATAGACTATTGCCACCTGCTAAATTGTGTTTGTTGATTTATATTAAAATATTTTTGATATTTTAGAGATAGCTTGAGAGCAACCAAAGAAGGATCGTTTTATGTAGCTGTAACTCAAGGAAATGGGCTTTTGACGCTTTGTTGCCATTTAATTTTCAGAGCTTCATTTTCTTCTCCCCTTTTTGCAGGACCCTAATAGGAGTATTCATACCAGCAGCAGCAGCAGCAGTAGCAGCAGCAGCAGCAGCAGCAGTAGCAGCAGCAGCAGCAGCAGTAGCAGCAGCAGTAGCAGCAGCAGTAGCAGCAGCAGCAGCAGCAGCAGCAGTAGTAGTACCAGTTTTTCAAAGCCTCACAAATTAATGAAGGAGCACAAGGAAAAACCTTCTAAAGACTCCAGAGAACATAAAAGTGCCTTCAAAGAACCTTCCAGGGATCACAACAAATCTTCCAAAGAATCCTCTAAGAAACCCAAAGAAAATAAACCACTGAAAGAAGAGAAAATAGTTCCTAAGATGGCCTTCAAGGAACCTAAACCCATGTCAAAAGAGCCAAAACCAGACAGTAACTTACTCACCATCACCAGTGGACAGCAAGATAAGAAGGCTCCTAGTAAAAGGCCACCCATTTCAGATTCTGAAGAACTCTCGGCCAAAAAAAGAAAAAAGAGTAGCTCAGAGGCTTTATTTAAAAGTTTTTCTAGCGCACCACCACTGATACTCACTTGTTCTGCTGACAAAAAACAGATAAAAGATAAATCTCATGTCAAGATGGGAAAGGTCAAAATTGAAAGTGAGACGTCAGAGAAGAAGAAATCAACTTTGCCACCATTTGATGATATTGTGGATCCCAATGATTCAGATGCGGAGGAGAATATGTCCTCTAAATCTGATGTGAGTAGTCTTACTGGCTTTCCTCCTTTCCCTTACTAGTTTCCAGACAGCTTCGTAATAAAGAATGAGGGAAGAGAATGAATGCCGAACCACAGAGTGGTAGCATGGAAGTAAGGTATGGCCTAGAAATGCATTTCCTTCATTAATGGGAAGAAGGAAATGAAATCATTAAGGAATCTGTAGATTTTTTAGGCTGTTATTTAAGTTGTTAGAGGAGAGATGTATTCCACAGTATAATAATTAGGTCATTCAAGTAGCAGTAGAAAATTTAGGTGCTCATTAAAGCTTAGTTACTGTGCTCATTTAGAGGCAAAAATGATGATTTAGGAAAATGAGAAGACTACAGTAAAACTTGAATACAAGGGAAAATAAATTTAAGAGAGAAACTTAGAAAATATTTAGGCTATAATGTGGTGTTTTGATCATTGTAATGAAATAATTTGTTTGCATAGATGGAAGGCTGGTGATGGTATTTTTTAAACAGCTTTATTGGGGCAAAATTGATGTAACAATGTACTGTACATATTTAAAATATATAATTTGATAAATTTTAACACTTGTGTGTACCTGGAAAGCCAGGTAGCAGTATTTTGAAAATGAAATATTTAATTTTTTTTCTTTGTTGTAGTCACTGATTTGGAATGGGGTGGGGTATGTGGTCTTTACTACAAGTTTTTGCCGATGGGTAAGGATTATCCTTTGTGGATGCCTAAAGGAGCCTCAGACTATCTAATACCCCCAAATGATGTTATTTGATGTTGGGATTTAAACTTACAGATTTTCTGGGTTGGAAGGGATCTCAAGACATGTATTCTAACATCTTAACCAATGTAAAATCTTACACTTCTGCCGACAGGGATGTTAGTAATTCAAAAGGTATTTGATTCTATTTCTGAAGGAAAACATTATTTACTATGAAGTTATCTCCTCTTCACTTTTTTCCCCCTGATTTTAGCCTTTAGTTACTTATTAGTGACAGTCATTCCCACTGGCTGGTCAGTATTTCTAGACAATGGTCAAGGAAGATGTCTGGCTAAAGATTGCTGGCCAATTTAGAATACTTTTCTTTCTGTCCCTTGGATCACCCAGAGATGTCTCTAGTTTGAATGCTGGAAAAGAGTCCGGGGCCTTAGTAGCAGATTCCGTGTCCTGGGTTTGTACTCTTCTGGGTAGAAAGCCAGCCAGGCTCAGCACGTGGCGCCAATACTGAGCCCCAGTGGTCCAGAGACCACCCTCTTCCCCTTACTCTCTATAGCTAATCTTGAAATTTTAACAGAAGATCAGATTAGAAGCAGAGTAGCATATAAAATACTGGAGATTGGGTAATTTGTTCCAATATTTGGTAAAGGCTCTACAGCCATAGCTTGTGAAATGGAGATGAGAGTTGAATGGGTTTGTTCCAATACCTCGTGTATTTATTTTCCCTTCTTTTCTTCTTACCTCTCCTCTTAATTCGAAACATTCTTAATGCAGATGTTACTTGGAACTTTTTTTGTATGTTTGACTTTTGTTTCAGATCACCCTGAGATGTTCTGTCTTGGTATGATTAGTCTATCAAAATCCTCAAAGTTAGCAACTTTGTATTTCTATATTCTGACATGTTACAATTATTCTAGAATGGAGGTTTTTGTATCGTGAATTGTGATTCACTGGTGAGCTTTGAAATCAATTTAGCAAATCATCACCAGCATTTAAAAAAATCAGAATATATTATAATTAGTATGGGTAAGTACTGGCATGTGAAAATTTTATTTCAGAGGGTGTATGTATGTTTCTTATATTGGTTAAAATTTTGAAAGACATCTTTTTTAGAATGCTTGCTAATTTGTGAGACTAACTGGCATTCATAAGGCACTATTGAATGCTCTTTTTACATGAAGCTATCACAGATAGTCTTCCTGTTTTAATAATTCTGTTCATTCTCCTTTTGCCTCTTGTTCCCTACCATTCATATTTGATTCACCATTCATATATGATTCACCAAATCATATTTGATTTGTAAAGTATGGCTTCCTTTTAATAAAATTCTTCCTGAACTTGGTGTGTTCAACAAGGAATTATCCAAAGCAATACCTTGAAAAATCTTCTGGAATGAAAAATTAGAATTAGAATTCCTTACAGTAGGTAGTAAGTTTTCACAGTGATATTTTAGAGCCACAAATTTAGTTATTACAACTATGCAGAGTTATGCACTCTGCATAGTATTGCACAGAAAGCCTCTACAG
Source organism: Lepilemur ruficaudatus (assembly GCA_963574885.1). Taxonomy (NCBI): domain Eukaryota; kingdom Metazoa; phylum Chordata; class Mammalia; order Primates; family Lepilemuridae; genus Lepilemur; species Lepilemur ruficaudatus. The sequence goes on from CAUYRT010020472.1 coordinate 6,298, forward strand.
AGTTTTGGGTGTTATTTAGGTGTAAAACCCAATAACTGTACTTTCCTTATTAGTCTTCTGGTAATAGTAATGCTTTTATTATTGCTGCTGTTGATTCAATTCTTTAGGATGTAGCTGGTGTAATAGAAAAGAATTGACAAAAGTGGTGTCACATAAACCATGTCCCCAAAAGATCTTTCAATGAGCAAAGGAAAATAAAAAAGAGCTGAAATTCCATTTATCCAATAGTAAAGATAGCCTTTGTTTGGACTGCCTCCTACCTGTGGGCAAGACAAAAGGAACAAGAGTGATGTGATGGCGAACACGAAGCAGCCCCATAGAGTCCCTTGGCCAGTAACTGATTTGGTAGCTTGGGTCACGCCCAATTTCAGAGGGCACTGTTCACGTGATCCTTATTGTGAGCTTGTCTGCCTTTGAGTGAGTGTCAGCAGATGCCCTAATCTCTCTAAGGTCCTTTCCAGCTTCATTGTTTGAATATGAGCAAATTTATATTCACTTGTGGATAGGATAGTGGGTAGTTATAGACATAGTGGGCAGAGATCATGGACTTTGGAAATAGAAAAAAGACACAAAAGGAAATGAGAAGAGTTTGAGGCGTTAGGAAGTTCTGAAGAAAATGATTATTTATCTGGTATATCTGTAAAGAAAACATTTTGCCTCAGTACAGGTTTATTAACAGTTAAAAGGAAAAAAAAATTTTTTTTTTTTTAAGAGACAAGGTCTCACTCTGTCACCCAGGCTAGAGTGCCATGCCGCAATCATAGCTCACTGCAACCTTAAACTCCTGGACTAACACAATCCTTCTGCCTCAGCCTCCCTAGTAGCTAGGACTAAGGCACGTGCCACCGTGCCTGGCTGGTTGATTGATTGATTGTAGAACTGGGATCTTGCTGTGTTGCCCAGGCTGGTTTCAAACTCCTGGCCTCAAGCGAGGGCCTCCCAAAGCCCTGGGATTACAGGCATGAGCTACCACGCCCAACCTGGAAGAATGTTTTAAAGAAGCTTTTCTATGATCAAGTTAGATTCAGGTTTCATATAAAAATAAAAATCAGTACTATTAAGACAGGTTAGGGAGCTTTGATTGTTGATTGATATGGTTCTTTTCGGTCAGATTTTTATATACTTAGTGTGTTAGAAGAGCAAAAGAAGATGGACATCTGTAGATTTCTACGCTTGCATATTTTTTTGAGAGATCACTTGTTGATAAGTGAAAGGTAGGTAGGTAGGTAATTAGGAGTCTGAAGTCGTGTGTTAGAAAGGTTGTGTTTTGAATCCCAGCACCACCACTGATCTTGGCCAAATGATTTAACCTTCTCTGTTTCTTAGTTTTCTCTTTTGTAAAATGGAAATCATAATAGCATCTACATTGTAGAATTATTATGAAAATTAAATAAGTCAATCTGGGTAAAGCAGCTACACACTAACCACAAAAATGTTAGTTAGCTATTGTTATGTTGGCTTTTTGGAACCTTTATAACCTGTAGCTTTGGAAGAGATTTTTTGATATTCAGAAACACTGCAGAATTCTAGTGTCCTTTTTCAAGTATGTGGGTTTATATGCTTTTAGTGTGTGTGGGGGCGTGTAGGAGAGTACTTATAGTACATCACTTTGCTCTGAATTTTGTCATAAGGAGGCATATAGCCTTGATATTGATATGCCTGTGTTATACAGTCACTGTAAAAATACAGGGCAAAGTTTCAAACCAAAAGTTAAGCCAAAGTTTCTCAGGATCTTTCAGCTCATTAATTAAATAAGAGAATGGACAAGAACACACCTAGCATTGCATTGGGAAGGCACTTGGTAGGTTTTTTTTTTTAATTGCTGTTACTATTAAAACATCTTAAGAAATGATTTTAGAGTTACTGTTGATATAGACAAAACAGTAATTTTTAAATATATTTTGTGATTCTTGAAATGTTTCTCATCTTATAAAGAAATCTAATATCGCCACATGAAAACCCACTGATAATTTTCCCCTACAGAAGAATTTGGGTGTGAGGTGGCGGTAGGGAGGCGGAAAGACTGTTTTATAGTGGGTGAGCATTTAGCAAATAGAGAAAGCATGATAAAGGAATGTTTTTGTTAAGAATATTTTACATTCAAGAACCTAAGTAATTCCCATTAAAGAGTAACCAAGTAAAACTCTTGGTTAAGGAATTCATCTCTTTGGGGGCATAATGGCCTATTGTACTTAACTTCTAGTAAGGGAGCAGGGCTGTTCTTACTGATGACTGACACTAACTAGCAACTGGAAAGGGTGCGGGTCTGGGTATATTAATGTCAACTAAAAGTTTATAATTTGGTTTTCATTAACCTGTTTAAACTTTAATTGATAATAAAAAAGAACCCAAATATCTTTCACTCCTTCTGTAATTCCCCAGTTTCCCTTCTTCGTATAACTCTGCTTCTCAAGAGACCTCTACAGAGTCGATCACGTTTGGTAATGTGAGGAAGCTCGGTATTCCTGACAGAGAAGGAGGGAAAAAAACTAGTAAATTGAAATAACCATTTATGATGAGGTTTGGTTATGGTAGTAATTTTCTTATCATTGCCTTTCCCTTTTTTGCCTCGCTTTATAGATTTAATCATAATTTAAAAGTGGAGAAGTTACAAGTTTTAATTATCTTTCCTTGAAAGTGGGCAAATTACATTTGGTAAATAAAATGTTATATACTTCAACCTGCAGTGTGAGAAATGAAATTTCAGTTACGTCTTTTGATAGTTTTGCCTTACCAAAGTGGTTTTTTGGATAAAATCTTCTTGAGGGAGAAAAACAAAATCTCATCAGATGGCAGCATTTTTCCCAAGGGTGGACGGTGGTTCAGATACAGGGTCAATACTTTAAACCACCTTACCAGAAGTTTCTTTCGAAAAGAAAAAAAGGAAGGAGAAGGAAAAAGAAACTTCCCTTCTTTTGTTGTGCCTCATTTCCTCCCGCCCCACCCTGTTCATTGCCCTGCTTAAACTGTCTGGAGCTGGCAGTAAACGTCCTGCTGTTGAAGCACTGGCCTTAGGTTTTTATGTGATGGGAGGTTGTTGGAGTCAGAGAAGAAGGTCTTTATTGTGTTTTCAAAGTGGCTTTTTAATGACTTGTAATTCCAGCACATGCAAGAGCTGTAAAGTCTGTAAGTATGGTGAGCAAGCAGCTGGAGAGGCCATTCATTAAAGGGCAGCCCTGGCTTGGGGGTGGGGTGGGGGCTCTGCTTTGAGGCTCCTGTTTTCTGTGTTTTATAACTGGAGGTAAAAATACCTGAAGGATTGCAATTCTTCCCCTGGTAGATTCAGCTAAGTGTGGAACGTTAATTAAAACAATTGGAAGAAAGTTAACTGTGTTGGGTACATAGAGATATATCACCTGTCTCTGTTTCCCAATGCATTTTTGTTTGTTGTGTTGGGTGTGATCAGATTGAGGAGGATGCAGTCTAGCCAACCAGCTGTTCATTTATTCTTCCCTATCACTGGCTTATTCCAAAAAAGGATTTGAAGGGGTTAAAAAGGAGATTTTTTAAAAACAGTTAAGGGCCTTTTGCTTCCATGTTTTGGTACCTACTAAGCCCAGTATGGTTTCTAAGTTTTTAAGTAATTGCTTAGAAGCCCTTGGGTAGCAGAGAGTTGTGAACACACAAGGGGGCTCTATCATGGCAGAGTTTGTTGTCATCAACAATTACCAAAACTCAGCATTTTCACTTACATGTACCGAGCCTGTATCTCCCTTCCAGTAAATTCTGTGAGCCTTCTTTAAGAGAGCTGTATCGCCTATTCAGTGCATTATTTTTCTTGCCTTAGTACCCATGCTTTTTATGGAATTGTCCCATCTGTCATCTTTGCACATAAAGCCAAAGATGGAACTTAACATGGCCTTTGCAAGACTAGCTTTGCCATACCACAGGGATGCCTTATCGTGAGTGATAGCTAAACTCTTCTTGAGTGCTTAGTATGTGCTAGTCACCTTTCTAGGTACTTGACATGTTTTAACTCATTTAACCCTCAAAACAACTCTATAAAATAGGTATTATTATCATCCCCATTTTTTTTTTCTGAGACAGAGTCTCACTCTGTTGCCCAGGCTAGAATGCCATGACGTTAGCCTAGCTCACAGCAACCTCAGACTCCTGGGCTCAAG
>CAUYRT010020473.1:0-53699 GCA_963574885.1 Lepilemur ruficaudatus
GACCCCGTCTCTACTAAAAATAGAAAGAAATTAATTGGCCAACTAAAAATATATAGAAAAAAATTAGCCAGGCGTGGTTGGCGCATGCCTGTAGTCCCAGCTACTCGGGAGGCTGAGGCAGAAGGATTGCTTGAGCCCAGGGGTTTGAGGTTGCTGTGAGCTAGGCTGATGCCACGGCACTCTAGCCCAGGCACCAGGGTGAGACTCTGTCTCAAAAAAAATAGAAAATAAAAGCAACTGGAGATGAAGTTTTTGTTGAGTGAATCTGTTAGAAGACTAGGAATGTAACATAATCATGGGCCTTGGAGCAAGAGTTGTTTTGTGATCAAACATGGGATTCCAGGTTGGTGGAGAAGGATGAGGGGCCAGGAGGGAACTGATAAACCGAAACAAAATGGAAGATCATGGGACTTAAAGTTATAAATGATGTCACAGAATAGGAGTGGGGTGAGTAAGCGAGAGAGGAAGCTGAGAAGAGGTGGTGATCAGAGAGTAGAATGTAAATTACACAAGTGAAGCCATTCCCAGTGAAGAAAAAAGGACTAGGGTATGGCCAAGAGGATGGATGGCAAAAATGGAGGTATAGCGAAGGTTACTGGAAATGGAGAGAGCAAGGATGTGGAGACATTGTGACCAAGAGGTGAGGGCAAGTGTCAGGAGCCAGACTACCTGGGCGCAAGTCCTGGCTCTGCCACTTACCACATGTGTGACTTTGAAGAAGTGACTTACAGGCTCTGTGCCTTAGTGTCCTCTTCTAAGGATAATATGGATAAAACGGGGATAATATGATAATAGTGTCAACCTCACAAGGTGTTAGGAGGGTTAAATGAATTATTTAAACATGTAATATGTGTTAGAACTGTGCCTGGCACATCGTAAACACACAAAAAATGCTAGCTGTTATTATCACGAGAATTTCACCTAGATATTGGAGTCAGCAGGCTGGTGGCAGGATTTGTGGTGGAGATGGCCACAGGGATGGGAATATAGGGTTGAGAGAGGACCGTGGGAGCTTAATATGGCTTGTGTGATGACAAAGGCCGATTGGGATATGATACACTGTTTGTGTTCAAAGTTTCAAACAGAACTAATATATAACAGTACCTTTGTTATGGTTGCAAGTTAAAAAAATATTCCTTAAATTAGTTTACCAGAGCCTTGAGATTTGAGATTGCCATTAAATCTTTGTGAGAATTCCTTTAGTGTAATTTGTTTTTTTTTTTAGAATAAGAGTTTCAAGAAATCCTAATATAAGGCTTACATATAAAGATAGGCTATGTTTTATAATACAGCTTTTACAGTGAATTGGCAAACTTGTTAATTTGCAGTTCTCCAAAGGCACACATTGTTCTATTTTAAAGATGAATCATTTAAAAAATACACTGTCTATAGCCAGATGCATTATACTCTAGTTTTGAGGAGACTTTTTGCTGGCATTTGTTTAAACAAGAAAAAAAGCCTGTGTAACACTAACTATTTAAAACTTGCAGGATATTTGTCTGTAAATATATGTTACTAAATTTAATTAAACTGAAACATGTTTTGCCAAGTGAAACATTTTTTGTTTTTTCTCAGGCAGCATTCTAAATCCATCAAACTGTTAGGTGGTGGAGTTATTTGTTTGCTTAAACCATAGCTTTGAAAGCCCAAAGGCTGACTGGGTTTGTGGGTTTAAAAGAAAACATGTGTTTTACTTCTTATTCTTAGTGAGGAAGGAAGCATTTATTGAGTAACTACTATTATCCTTTATTTACATTTTCTCATTTGATCATCACAACAGCCTAGTGAGGCTTACAATAATCCCTGGATACTAACAAAGAAACTGATAGGTTAGGTCAGTTACCTGAGGACAATCCATCTAGTATTATGGTAGAACTGGAATTTAAGACTTGGTCCAGCTCCTAGTGCTTGTAATCCTAGCACTCTGGGAGGCTGAGGTGGGAGAATTTCTTGAGGCCAGGAGTTTGAGACCAGCCTGAGCAAGAGCGAGACCCCATCTGTACAAAAAGTAGAAAAATAGCGCCTGTAGTCCCAGCTACTTGGGAGGCTGAGGCAGGAGGATTGCTGGAGCCCAGGAGTTGGAGGTTGCAGTGAGCTATGATAATGCCACTGTGCTCTAGCCCAGGCAACAGAGCAAGACCCTATCTCAAAAATAAATTAAAAAAAAAAAAAAACTTGGTCAATCAGATCTCAAAGTCTAGGCCTCTTCTACTAGAGCGACTTGCCCGCTGTACAATCTACTATGGCAATAATTTGTATTCTCCTCAAAAGGGTTTACAAGGTCCTGCAAACTCTGCATTCCACCTGTGCCACTCCCCACACTTGCCCCTGTAACTTCTCCCCTCGCTTGCTCAGCTTCAGATACACCAGCCTCCCCGCTGTTCCTTAGACACATTGGGCATGTCTCTCGTCAAACACATCTGCTCTTCTCTCAGATGACTGAATGGCTCATCTACTTCCCTCAGGGCCTTACTCAATGACAATGAGGCCCTCCTGACCACCTGATATTATATTGTAAAGCACTTCTCCTTTCCTGCTTCATTTTTCTCAATTCTTATTGCCATGCGTAAGCATGACAACAGAATTTTGAGCTTTGGTTGTACTGACCAGTGTCTTGGTTTACAGGTGGCAGGTCTCTCCAGACTGCAGGAGAGGGTCTGGCCTCAATGCAGAACTTGGCAGGGCTAGATGGGCAGGGCCCTCTGCCAGAGGAGTGGATTATGGGGCAAGCTCAACCAGGCATTCTAGATCTGGGGCAGTAGGATTTATACTAAATATTACCCACTGGTGGGAATGGAGTTCTTTGTGTTTTTCTAGGCTTGAGGATGTAGCTGGGACTGTCTGGTAAAGATCTTCAATGCCTATACCCAGGCAGGACTGGGGAAGGGGGGAACTCACAGTAAAGGGTCTTCGTAAAGCCATCACATTATGATAAACCTACAATACACAACAAAAATGTTGGTAAAATGTCCTCCACAAAAATGCATATAAATATAAACTCTTTGTGCTCTTGATGAGGTATATAACGTACTACTGATTTAATTGTCTGCCTTGCTCACAGGCTATGAGCTTCCTGTGAAAGGAGACTACTATATCTTGTTCAAATCTGTTTCCATAGGACCTAGACCAATCGCTGACTAAAGTCAAGAGCTAGATTCAAATTCTGTCCCAGTCACTTAACTTAGTGCCTGACATATAGGAGGTTCTCAATATATAATAATAGCTTTTATTTTATTATTTTGTTTGATTACTTCTGGAGAATGCACCAGATGTTTTGAATGAATGAATCTTTTACATTTGGGAAATCACTGGAATTCCTTAGGTTTTAATCTTCTCACTTCTAACATTAGGGTTTTAACCCAGTGAGCCACAGGGCTATTAGAAATATGGGAACTATAACATGTGCTTACTTGTGAAATTGGCACCTTGTTTTATTCATCTTTGAATGAATCTTCAGTCCCAGGCATAGTATTAATAGTAAACTTGACACATAGTAAACATTTGTAAAAAATGTTGAATGGTTTGCACCAAAGCAAAACTTGCCATTGTCCTACTGTAACAGGTAAGTCTTAAACAGCATTTGGACAGTCTATTTGGGATATCATTTATATGTTGGGCAAACCTGCAGAACTTCAAATAGAGTGTATAAGCTATACTTTAGGGTGTCAGAATCCTGAGCTACATTTGTAATTCATTGAAATATGATTTTAGGTAAAACACGGCTACTCCAAGAGAGTCTGGTGTACACTTCTAGGAAAGACATTATATTATTTTCGTAGTCAAGAAGATAAGGTATGTATGTATTTTTAATAAGATAATTGTTTGTTATGGCTTAAAGTTTTCCTTTTCACTGTTCTGTTGCTAGGTAAAACTTTAGAATTTTTGATAAGGTTAAAATTTGGTGTAAAATTGATTATTGAGGTAATCACATACCTATCACCTACAGGAGTCTTCTTGATTCTTAATTATAAACCTTAGCAACTTTAAATTAACACATCTTCTAAGACCTAGAAGAGAAAAGCTTTCTACCTCTTGCCCATCCCAGCCATAAATTTCTCCTGTTTTCCCAGATTCAGACAGACCAGATAAGGTTGATAGGTGGGGATAGCTAGCTAGGAAGGAAGACCTGGGGAGGACAAAAAATCCAGTCCTGTCTCAGGTCTTCAAATTTCTGGATACCACTTATCTATCCATCTATCTGCCTATTTATATTCTATTTACTTGTTTTTAAACTAATCTCCTCCCCAAAAGAACTTGAATTATTTTCACTTTCCCAGTAGAAAGATGGGCTGTCTACCAAAGGTGAAATATATGCCCAATTATCATTATGGGTACTCAGTGTCACCTTTGGATTACTGAACCTGTAACTGTTGAGCTGACATGGGCCAAGAGTACTTGCATAGTTTGATGATGTCAGCTCCTCAGAAGAATAGCCTGTGACTGATTACTGTGATAATGAGTCTAAACTTCTTGGTCTAGTGATCATATGTTCAGTTAGTACTTCTCTGTTGCCTTTCCACAGACTGCTCTCTTAGGTGTGACCAGCTGTGTTTAAAATACATGCCATTATTCTCGGTATTGCTGATGGGATGGGACTTAACACAATACACCCATTAAAAATCATACCTCTAAAGTAATGCGGGAAAATATGCACATATAAATGCTACCTGAATAAGCATAACACAAAATTGTATACTCATTATAATCCTAACTAACTTATTAGTCAGGAAAACAGAAGCCACTGTACCTATTCCAGGTATAAAGTTTTAATGTAGAACTAGGGACATACATACCTTTTAGAAAAATTTTAGAGCTTGTATAACTTTTTTAAAAGTTGAAGGAATAGAGGTTAGGGAAGCTACCACTGAAGGTCAGAAAAATCAATACTGAAGATTTCAGCCCAAAGGACTGAGGCAGATGGTCCTCAAGAGTTCATTGGGAAGCTTCTGTGAATCTCACATCTGCCCCAGCATCTGATGGTAATGGTCTCAGAAGAATAACTCCTCTGTCACCTTTACCTTCCAAATTTCATCTAGATTCTCTCACAGGGGCACAGAATTATACGGGGACAGAGATTTTGGCAAATATAATTCCCAACTTCTCCTCGGCAATTACGAGGAGATCTTAGAAGAGGGTAGTTGGGATGCTGAATTTATAATTCTCAGTCCAACACATCTAAGTAAAAATATGCAGAACAGATAAAAAAAGAACTATACTAAAATGTTGAATGATTATCTGTGACCATAGTATTATGGATGATTTTTTCTTCTTTTTTTTTTAAATATCTTTCTATACTTACCAAGTTTCTATGATAAGCATGTATTGTTTTTATAGATAGAAAAATAATTTAATAAAAGCGGAATTTGTCACAGAAGAAACAAGTCAGAAGAATGTAGATAAATGAGCAGAAATTCATTATAATCACTGAAAAATTGTTGTGAATACATGTGAATCAGTATAGGCCTACTTCATTTTGTGCTATAAATGTGTCCAAAATATTTGTTTGTAATCTGTTTTGGTGTCCTTTTTTATTAAACCAAAATATTTGAAAGCACTATGTTTGTTCACTGTTTATGGAGCCATCGTGAATCCTTTGGTAAAATGAATAACCATCTTTAAATATTGGAGTGGATGAAACCTAGATTTTCATATGATTGGTGTGCCTAAAGCACACAATTAGGATGATATTGTCATTTATTATCATAGTAAAATTAGTTTCCTTCATCTTATTTTTAAAAGCTTACTTTGTAGGGAAGGTAAAATTTTACCTCTGCCCTCTAAGGGTTTTTTTCAGGCCTGAGAATTAAATTGACATAAAATAAGTTACAGGAGAAAAGCATACAAATTACATATGTAATGTAAGTTTTACATGGCACTTAAAAGGAAATAAAGAACCAAAAACATAGAATTAACCGCTTAAATACTGAGTTAGACAAAGGGTAGTAAGTTGTGAAAACGTGGCAAGGGAAAGGGACTCGAGCTAGGGTAGTTAATTGGGTGGAGAAGTGACTAGGAAGATAAGGCTGAGTTTGACAAAGTTCATTTGTACAAATTTCCCTTGGCCTCAGCTTCCCGTCTCTGATGATAAGAATGTTATTTTCCTCTGGTATAGGGAGGATATCTTCCATATGGAGGTTTTATCTCCTGCCTATGAAAAGAAAAAGGAGAGGGTCAGAATGCCCTTCCTGCACCTGTTGTTTTTTTAAAGGCCTTTAGTTCAAAATAACCCTTTATGCCAAAGTGATACCTTTTGGAGTGGCAGATTCTGCCGCCCTTCAGCTTTACTGAAGTGAAATGTCAAGAGACTGTAGGGTTTTGAGCAGAGCACGGACCAAGTCCCACCTTGTGAACAGCAACACTCTGGTTGCTGTTTACAAATAGACTGAGGGAATGAGGAGAGGAGACGAGTTAGGAGGCTACTCCAGCAAGCCGGGTGAGAGTTGATTGTGGTTTAGTGGTGCCGTGGAGGTGTGAGAGGAGACCAGATTCTGCATAGATTCTGAATGGCTTACTGAAGGATTTGTTGACCAAAAATGTATGAGATATGAGAGAAAGACAAGGGTCAGTGATGATGCTAAGGATTTTGGCCTTAACAGCTAGAACGATAACATTGCCAACAGCTGAGTTGAGGAAGGCTGGGCAGAGCAGGTTGTCAGGGAGGACTCGCCAAGGTAAGTTTGAGAGAGTATTAACATCTAAGTAGAAATAGTGAGTTGGGAGGTATAAATTTGGGAATAACTAACATACGCTGATATTAAAGCCACGAACTTGGATGATATCACCCCAGGAGTGAGTGTAGATGAAAGAAGAGTCCAAGCACTGAGCCCTGGAACTTAGCATAAGAATGTGTGATTAAATGTCTTTGTAGTTAGGGTGAATTTTTTCAGAACTGAAATTGCAAACTTGACCAAATGTTTTTTAGAAGTTATAAATCTGATGCAGACCATATATGTTCCTGGAATAAATGTACTTCATTAAAGCAAAAGTTTTAAAACAGATATCTCATATTCAAAGCAATAGATATACTTCTTTTTTTCAATAAAACGGTAAATAAAACTTAATGTAAATTGGCTTAAGGAACTTTTTCTTACCCTGAAATTAAGATAGAGGAAATCATGGTATTGTTTTGTGATATATTACTTATGTCAGTGAAGACCCTTGGAATACTCCTCATTTATTGGAGTTTGGGATGATAGTTTATCTTTGCACTCTCTGTCTAATCTTGTTATTTTTTTCTGTGAGCAATATTTTTTTTCTATGAGCAATATTTGACTATGTCCTACACGTGTCCTTTTGATCCCATAATTAAATCACTGCTCAGTTCTTGAGAAAAGTCAAATGAATATTTTGACTGAATTATTACTAATTGCTCGACTAGATAATGGGTTGTTTTAGTCCAGCTGAATAATCTGAACCATTGTGCTGAAGTGTAGCTTCTTGCATTTTCCTCAAAAGTTAAATATCTAGTATTCACAGTGTTTTTTCATATTACAATTGGGCTTTTGGTTGTTGCTACTACTTCTGTAACAATGTGAATAATCAAATTGCTTTTAGGCAATATATTAAAATGATTTTTAAAAGATGTATTGTACTTTATAAAGGTAAAAATAAAAAGGACTATGAAAAATTTGAATAGGAAAAGATTTACAAGTTACTAACATTTACTTTAGTTTCCTTTAGGTCAGATCAAACTCTGGGAGGCTAAAGTTGAAGAGGTTGACAGATCCTGTGATTCAGATGAAGATTATGAAGCCAGTGGGCGTAGCCTATTATCCACACATTATACAATCGTTATCCACCCCAAAGACCAAGGTCCCACTTACCTTCTAATTGGATCTAAGCATGAAAAGGTATTTAAAGATTTACTGGCTGATTTAGAATGATTTAGACTGTTAATCTTCAGGTATTGGTAATAATTTCAAATCAATTTTATGGAAAGAAGAGAATTTTGCAAGACTTTCAACTCTATTTTCCTTGTTCACATGTGTCATTTTTCAATCCTACTGACAAAAGCAGTATCAAGGCTGAAAATAGTCCATGAAGGTGGAGGACAACAGGACCTTATGTTAAAAATTTAGATCTGTCAGACTGGATGTTTTTCAGTGAATCTAAGATCTACACCTTATATAATTGATGCATTTTCAGTAAGATTTTGGTTTAGATACAATGAAAAATGAATTATTTTATATATTATATGTATGTGTGGTCATTTACAATAAAGGGTACATCACAAATTAATGGGGAAGTCATGTAATATTCAAAACATAGTACTATGTATTTATTATATACTGAAGAAATTGGCTATTTAGGGAAACATTAGTTTTTCATCTCATAGCAAAGTGATTTCCAGATGAATTTAAAGAGTTAAAAGTATTCAGTGAAATTATTTTTAAAGGCCTTTATCTGATCTCTGAATATAAAGTACTTTACAAGAAAAAAAAGCAATGTAAGAAATCACAGTGCAAATGGTTGATAGATTTGACTACAAAAAAGTGAAATACTTCTTTATATCAAATAAAACCATAAATATAACTAAAAATATAATACAAAACCCAGAATATTTCATGGATAGCTGTTACATCTTTAACACATAAACAAATCTTATAGATTGTTTATTGATATTGATAATTTTTGAGCACATGTATCAGGCCAAGTGCTAAGTATATCTCCTCTTCATCGTTACAATTACGCCGTAATGGGAAGTGATCTTTTTCCCATTTACAGATGGTAAACTGAAGCATGTTCCTGCAGTCACACATCTAGCAAGAAGCAGAGTTGGCTTTTAAACCCGTATCTCTGACTACAGAGCCTATGTTCCTGAACGCTTGTCTGTGCTACCTCTCATTTGATTTGAAAAGTACGTTTCCATACTTTTCAAAAGTATGGTGTGTCCATATATGTAAGAGGACCTGCTGAACAACTTACTAGGAGGTTAATGGTTAATTAATGCTTAGACTCGTCTGTAATGAAAGAAATGCATGTTTTAAAAATGATAAAGACTTTATTGTCTCAAATTATCAAAGGTTTAGAAAATTATGCTAATAAAGCTGTGAGGAGAAAAACACTCTCATACGCTCTGGTGGGAGTATAAATTGGTATCAATGCTCTGGAAAGTACTTTGAAAGTGTGTTTCAAGAGTTCCTAAAAATCTTTATACCTTAGTAATGACTCATAATTCTCTTTCCATATGCTAAGAAAATGATCATAACTGCAGCCAAAGATTTATGTATAAATTTGTTGGACACAATATTCTTTTAAAAATAATTTTATTTCTGAGATATTTCAAACTCAGAAAATATATCCTTCTTAGTTAACAGATGTTAGCTGTCACAGTATTTTTTTATCAGTGAGAAAGTAGGAAACATCTAAATGTTCAACAATGGGAAATTGATTAAATAAATATGGTGTTTCCATATATGTAATAGAATATCCTATAGCTGTTAAAATTTGCTTATAAAGAATTTTTAGCAACAAAGGAGTGCTTATGTGGCATTAGTAAAATTCAGAAATTATAATCCTCTATTTTTAGTATAATTCAACTATGTAAATATTTAATCTACAAATCTATTTTTCTGGAGGAAGAAAAGACCAGTAGTTATCTTTGGGGAGTGGGAAAAGATGGGAATTATTTTCTTCTTTAAATTTTCTGGATTTCCAAAGTATTCTGTATGTGTTACTCTGAGAGTCAGATTTTAAATTTGATAGAATTTATTGTATTTCTTAAAGGTATATTAACTGGTTGTATTTATTCTAGTCTCTTAACGTGTATTACTCTCCTTAATTTTGTCATGCTTTTCTAAGAAGCATCTGTAGAAAATAATAAAAATGTGAATAATGGGAATATGTAATACAAACACAATTCAAGTGAGCCTGTCTCAGAACTGTCTGACTAAATGGCTTTAGTTATTACATAAAAATTAAACAAAGTAGTTCCATTCCATCCCAAAATTTTTTACTGTTTATGCAAGTTGGGTTTTTTCTTTAAGTAATCAAAACTATATCTTGGTTAATGTTTCTATTAATATGTTCTGATTTTAAGGACACTTGGCTTTATCATCTGACTGTTGCAGCCGGAAGTAACAATGTAAATGTTGGATCTGAATTTGAACAACTTGTTTGCAAATTGCTAAATATAGAAGGCGAACCTTGTAAGTTCATGAACATATAAGGCTCTATGGTTTATGAAATGGATGTTAGCCTAATGGAGTTTTCAGTTTGTGGGTTCCTGTTTCCCCTGCAATGTACCCACCTTTTGATTGCCTTTGCTTGTCATGGGCCACAATTCTCATTGTGGTTCTTCAGCTCCAGGGACACCATCATTCCCCACTAAGCTATATCTTGTCACATCCCTCTGTGCTTGCTCACATTGCTCCTCTGCTTGGAATGCCCCGTCCCTTGGCAGTCCTCACAAGCATGATGAAACCCTATCTGGCCTGAGGAGATCTCCCAGCCAGCCCTGTCCAGCTCAGTGTCCAGCTCATAAAAGGAGCAATGTTAAAATTATGTCCCAATGTACTTTGCCACTTAACTCTTTTATAGCATTTGTAGCTTTGCATTGAAATTAATTTTTTATACCTAATGTTTCCCCATTGAGCATCTAGATTCTATCCCATGCTTTACATACTAACAGAGACCACATTTTATTTGCAGTGTCCAACACAGGAATTTAATAAATGTTGATTTTAGAAATGACTTCAAGTTCCTCTTTATCTTTATATTTCTTGCTACTTTGGCTTCTACTCTCTTCTAGATCTTTCCCCAGCTTCTCCTCATGTAGAGTCTTCTCCCTATCTAGGCCACCAATCTTTAGCACATTTAAGCAATATGTTATTGCCCTGGCAGACTAGTAAATTAGGACCCAACTCTTCTAGATTATCTAAAACAGAGCATGAGAATCCCAATGGCCTGGCAACCAAAATGAAATGCTGCCAAAGGTTTCTCCTGACCTTTGTGACTTGAAGTTGTACGCCAGGCCTGCATGAGCTAATTTCTAAAGGGTTAATTTAATGGGAGGCCAAAATAAGTGATTTGTTCAGTTTTCTATTCATATTTTATTCTGTATTTAGCCTCTCAGATATGGAGACACCCCACTTTGTGTCACAGCAAAGAAGGAATCATTTCCCCTCTGACAACACTTCCTTCTGAAGCTCTACAGACGGAAGCTATTAAATTATTTAAGGTAAAATAGTTATATCTTGTTAAATAATTTAATTTAGTTATAAAAATAAAATAAAAATAATAATTTGGGTTACAAAGTTTTACACCAAGAAGATTCAAAATGTGATGATGATGATTATTAAGAAAACCTATTGAAATAAAATTAGGTGAGTTTTATATTCTTTCTGAGTGAGGATTTTGGATTTACTGAAATAACCTATGTATGGTTTGGACAGTGCGAAACACTTGGTTCCAGAGAATCACTTCCCCTTTAACCTCTCAGATGTAAAGATGTTTCACATCACACCAAACTCAGCATTGCAAAAGGGGTCAGCACTCTTTCCTTTCCGGGGCCACTCTCAAATTGTTATTCCTAGAGATCCCTGATCACTTGGAATTTGCCATTTAACTAATATCACTCTTTATCCTCCATGTCTCTCATCAGCTTCCTTCCAGTAACTCTTCAAGTATCATTAAGGATTTTGGCTCCATCTCACATTCTTTCTCTCTACCTCAAGTCTTGCAAATGACTCTATTATCACTTCACTCATCAATGCCATGGTTTTAAGATTCTTGACCTTAATTCCAGTTAACTTCACCTCTAGTCTACTTTATCTTCCCATTCTCCACATCCACACCTGACTTCACCAGTCCTTACAAGTATGCCACCTTTAAAAGCTTAAATTTTAGCATGTCTTTCTTTAACCATAATCCTAGCCTTCAAGTTCTCTTATTTTTTTACTCTTCTACTCTTTTTACTTTTTGTCATCCCTAAGACATTTGTTTTGAGCCATTTCTTTCCTCTGTGGTCATGATAATGGCCTCTTGGCTTTCTTCCTTCCTTATCCAGTCTGGTTTACTCTTATTATTAATAATACTGGTAGTTCCCTGGGACCCACACTTTCATGCAGTCTTCAGCCAGATCCCAATTATTAATAGATCAATGCTGTCTTGTCTGCTCCCAGGGTAACCAGATGCATGCTGCTAGAGAGCATCAAACAGCTGTGTAGGCTAAAACCAGTATAAATCCATGGTCTTCATCCCTCATGGACAACTGTCTGTCTTTTTGTTTGTCTTTGGTCACATCCTCATCAAACTCCCTACTCAACGATACAAAAAACAAACTT
Source organism: Lepilemur ruficaudatus (assembly GCA_963574885.1). Lineage (NCBI taxonomy): Eukaryota > Metazoa > Chordata > Mammalia > Primates > Lepilemuridae > Lepilemur > Lepilemur ruficaudatus. Next base: position 12,285 of record CAUYRT010020473.1, read on the forward strand.
GCCTTCTATTAATATTTCATCAAGAAAATTAAAGGACATCAGACATGATTACCTCAAATCCTCCCCCTTCATCTATTTTCTCATCTCCTCCTCCAGTCTGAGAATATGGTGTACCTTCTGTGGTTCCAGGTTTCAGCTCCACAGCAGGATCCTTCATTTTCCCCTAGTCTCTCAGAGCCTCAGTCTCCTTCTTTTGGCTTCTTCTTGCCCACATTTCTCCCATATCAAAAAATTCACTTGTTTATTAGATAATCTTATGGAATTATTATTAATTTGGGATGTTACAATGATGGCATGATGGCTGTGGAAAAACAAACTTTATCAAGTGGAGATCCATCCTGAAGTATTTATTGAGAAAGTAACATGTCATACATTAAAATACTCTAGGAAAAAAGTGGAGGTAGGGAGGTGGTGAATGAAACAAGTTTGGCAAAATGCTGATAATTATTGACACTGGGTGATGGGTACATGGTAGATCATTATGCTGTTCTACTTTTGTTCATTTTAAAAGTTTCTGTAATGGAATATTTTTAAAAATCCATCTGTAAAATACACAAATGTTCAAAGCAAGAAAGAGTATACATATATATTTGAAAATCTGGATGAAGTGATCAATTTTATAAGAAAATATAAATGACCAAAATTGATTCCACAAGAAAATAAAAATCTAAACAAGAGAGTTTACAAAACTTTGAGTAGATAATTTCAATGCTATTTAAGTTGTCCCAAAACATAGAAAAAGAAGGAAATCTTCCAAAATCTGTTTTTTTTCTTTTACTTTTTATTTTGGAAACTTTCCAACATATGTAAGAGTAGAGAGAATATTACAGTGGGGTCCAAGCGACCCATCACCCAGATCCACAGTTGTCAACACATGGCCAATTTTGTTTTATTCTCCCATCTCCGGTGCTCCCTGACCTCGCGTTATTTTGAAGCAATCCTCAATCATCATATCACCATATTCTCGTTGTGAAATGATTGGTTACTTAGATACCAAACCCCAGCAAAAACAGAGAACATTTGCAAAAATAATTATATATTAGCAATCAGAACCTAGCATCATATTAAAAATATTAAATCATTCAATTCTATATCCAAGTAATTCAATTTAAAAGTGGGCAAAATACCTCAATAGACATTTCTCAGAAGAAAGTATACAAATGGCCAACAGGTATATAAAAAATGCTCAGTATCACTAATCATCAGGGAAATGCAAATCAAGAAGCTGACTACCCCTTCTTCCAGGCTTTGGACCATTTCTTGCAAGGAAAAATATTCAGTTCTCATCAAGCTGTGGAAAATGCCTTTCGCAATTTCATTGCCACTCATTCTCCAGGCTTCTTTGCTGTTGGCATAAACAAGCCACTGTTAAAGATGGCAAAATTGGGCCGGGCGTGGTGGCTCATGCCTGTAATCCTAGCACTCTGGGAGGCCCAGGTGGGAGGATCGCTCAAGGTCAGGAGTTCGAAACCAGCCTGAGCAACAGCGAGACCCCGTCTTGCTTGCTTTCTAAAAATAGAAAGAAATTAATCAGCCAACTAAAAAATATATAGAAAAAATTAGCCGGGCATGGTGGCACATGCCTGTAGTCCCAGCTACTCGTGAGGCTGAGGCAGAAGGATTGCTTGAGCCCAGGAGTTTGAGGTTGCTGTGAGCTAGGCTGACGCCATGGCACTCTAGTCCGGGCAACAGAGAGACACTATGTCTCAAAAAAAAAAAAGATGGCAAAACTGTCAGTAGTCTAGGCTCATATTTGATTAATTGTACTGCTGCTTGTTTGAGATAATAAACTATACTTTTGATTCAAAATCGGACAATTCATAATTAGTGACCTAATAGCTATAAATATTATGTATCAATAAAATTTTAAAAATGGGAAAAAAGAATATTAAATCATGACTAAGAGAGATTTATTCCAAGAAATCAAGGATGGCTAAATATTAGGATATCTATTAATATTACTTATTATTTGGTAGATAATCATCTCTATAGATACTGAAAAGACATTTGACAAATACAACATTCATAAAAAAGCAATAGATAGATACTTGCTTAACATGATAACACATTCCTGCCTTAGCCAAAAGCAAGCATCATGCTTTATGGAGAAACATTAGAAACATTTCTGCTAAAGTGAGGAACAGAATAAGGATATTCTCCATTATTATTTTTTAACTTTTTAATTAAACAATAAATTACATAAATTTTGTCATTATTATTATTTTTTAACATTCTATGAGGGACTAACCTATGCAATTAGGCAATAAATGAAAATATTTACAGATGGCATAATTTATACCTAGAAAGCCCAAAGAACAAACTGAAAAACTCTACAAACAAAAAGAGAACTCAGTAAGATAGTAAGGTACAAAATAAGTATAAATCGAAAGCTTTTATGTGTACAAACCAGTTAGAAGATAAAAGGAAGAACTTCTGCTTTTGGCCACCCAAACAAAGCCTGGCAGTCTTCCTGAGTTGCAGAAACAAAGTTTAGAATTCCAGAAGGCCAAGCTAGCTAGAATTCACAGGGACGAGAGGAAAGAGCTAAAGAATGGGAGAGAGGGAACACATCTGAGAACTGATAAGCATGTGTGTGTGAGGAAACGACCTGAGACTGGGGAAAGAACTACCTGAAAGGTATAGGCAGAAAAATTCCTGGAGCTCACATAGAGGTAGAAATAGTTTGTTTTCTCATCATCTAGAATGGAAAGATCTTCTAACACACTGGGCATCAAGTAGAGTATTCAGAAGGTTATTGCCTCAATAATGGGCCCCAAATCGTAGACTAAAGGCTGTTCTGATTCACCCAAAAAAAACTTCAAAGAAGCCCTGAAAAAATCAAGCTGTTTCCAAGTAATTTAACTATCTCAGAACAAAGTACAAAAATATTTAAAGACTACAAAAAAATCCAGTGTCCAAAACAATATAAAATTCAAAATGTCTGCATCCAGTCAGACATCACCAGGCATACAGAGAATTGGTTAAATATGTGTGTAATTATGAGAAAAAGTGATCATAGAAACATTCTAGAAATAATACAAATGATGGTAAACAAGGACATGTCTGCGTATTAGTTATCTATTATTACATCAAAGTTTTCCCTAACACTTAGTGGCTTACAACAAACATTTGGTATTCCACACAGTTTCAGAGAGTCAGGAATCTGGAAGCACTTTAGCTGGGTAGTTCTGGCTCAGAGTGTCATGTATTATAGTTACTGTCAAGCTATCAGGTGGGGCAGCAGTTGTCCGAAGGTTTGACTGGATCTGAAGGACTCCAGACTCTTATGCAGCTGTTGGCAAGAAACCCCAGTTCCTCACTGCGTCGGCCTCTCCATATGACTACTCAAGACATAACAGCTGCCTTACTCCAGAGGAGATGATCTAAGAGGGAAAGAGAGAGTGGCCAAGATGGAAGCTGCATTGTTTTTTATAACCTAATCTCAGAATGGTATGCCAAATTCTACTAGTCTCACAGACCAAACCTGGTGCAACATGAGAGGGAATTATCTTGAGTATCAGGAGGTGGAGAAAATTGGGAGCCATTTTAGAGGTTGACTACCACACTTCATATATTCAGGAAGGTAGAAGAAAACATGAGCATTTTAAGGAGAGTAATAGAAGCTATTTGTCTGCTATTATTGTAGCCACTCTAGATTTCTTTTGATTAGTGTTATCATAATATATCTTTCTCCATCATTTTAGACAAAAGCTATTGCTGAAAAGAGAACCAATCTAGTTCATGCAGAACAAATCTAATAATTTCTCACCTTGAGTATCATCATTTTTTTGTTTAATTTAGACCTGCCAGCTTTTTATAAATGCTGCAGTTGACTCCCCTGCGATTGATTACCACATATCTCTAGCCCAGAGTGCTTTGCAAATCTGTCTGACACATCCTGAGCTACAGAATGAAATTTGTTGTCAGCTTATTAAACAGACAAGGCGAAGACAGCCACAAAATCAACCAGGACCATTGCAGGTATATATTGAGCATACACATGCAATTTAAAGTGAGGTTTTTCTGATTGTAAGAATGATACACATTCAGTATAGATATTTGGAAAATACAGAAGATGGAAGAGGAAAAATAGCTGATAATATTTTGATGTATAGTATTTTGGTTTGTTTATATATTTATATGTTTACATATAAATGTAAATGTATGTAGGTATGTTTCCACTCAAAGTTTTTCATATTACTGGAGTTACAGTGTGCATACTACTTTTTAAAACTATAGAACATAATCATTTCCCCTGTATCTTCTTCAAAACATTAGTGGTTGCATTAATGTCAATTACTATATATTTGAGATTTCTCAATTTTCCTATAATAAATACCTATATAGTAGACATAGTTGAACCTAAATCTTGTGTACAGGTCTAGTGAATTCTTTTGAACCCATTCCTAGACTTTTCCTGTATCTTCAATAATATTCAGTATAATTCCTTTAAATTCTTTCCAGGTAAAAAAAAAGATATTTTGCTATTGATTTAGGGTGCATTTCTTTAATTATTAGTGCAGTTGAATATATTTTTGGTTGTTTTGTAGTCATGTGTGTTTACTTTTTAATGAATACCTATTTTTATCTCTGCATATTGACTCCTTGTTAACCACAGGATAAAGCAGGAATTTCTTTTTTTTTTAAGATATAGAAAGTTAAAAGTTTATTTTTTCCTTCTCAGAGGAGAAAGAGAGAATGAGAGAGTGAAGGAGAGAGAGAGAGAAAGAGAGAGAGAGAGAGAGAGAGAGACAGAGACAGAGACAGAGACAGAAGGGGATGGGGGAAGGGAGCAGAGAGACGGCTTGGCATCCCAAAGAATGAGAAGGAAGATGCCAGCAGAAATCAGGAATTTCTTAACCTAGCATATAGAACTCTGAGGGTTCGATCCAGATTTTGCAGGACTTGAAGCTTATACAATTTGGCAAATGCTCTTTAAGAACACAAAATATATCACTTTTGCACATTTTAACAAACACATGACCATGTAAACACAGTTGATAGGGCCCTTCCCTGGGCCTTGGAAGGGGTCTGTGCCCAAGGGAGTTCTGAAGCTTGAGCTTCATATGCATCAAGATCACCTCAATATCTGGCAACACTGGCCTCCTCTTTCCCTACTTCCTGCCTCAAGCATACAGCAAATGAATAAACTCTCCCCATTCTTCAAACACACCCTGCCTTTACAGAATTCTTCAGCTTGTAGGAATCCTCTTCCCTGGGTCCCCCTTCCTCATTGTCCCCTGTAGACTTTACAGTCCAGCACAAGCAACGTGTTCCCTGTGAATCCTTCCCAAACTACCCCAATAGTTAGTCATCCCTTCCATTGGTTATGCTTTTAAAAAACTTTATATGTGGTATTACTATGTTATATTATAATTTAATGTTTAAATATATAACTATCTTCTGCTGGACTGTAGGCCCCCAAGGGCAGGGTCAGTGCCTATTCCCCACATCCTTTTTTATACAACATTTAAAAAATGTCTGAAGTTATATTTGCTTAATGAAAAAAATGTAAAAAGAATACAGAACAAAGCAAAGGAAAAATAAAAGTCACACATAATCCTGTTTAACCTCTGTTAATATTTTTGTAATGTCCCTTATTTATGTGTAGGGTGTGTTTGTATGTATGTGTGGGTAGATGGGTTTTGATTTGGGGCATATAATTTTTTACTATTTTGAAATATGCCTTTTTCAAAATTGTTACTTATATTTATATTTTAATGAATGGGTAGATGCATAAATGAACAAAAAGGAAACAATGTCCCTAAGATTTAAATGTGATATCAAAAAGGATCACCATATCTACTTGTGCTTTGGTACTTCAGTCATAGGCAACCATATACACAACTAGATGGATCATGGATCTGACTCAGTGTAGAGTTTTTATGGTTTTAATGTATTATAAATGCTCTAAACAGATAATGTATATGTGGAAGAAGCAAAACATTTTTGGGTTAAGAGAGGCTATTATCAGCCCCTTGCTCTCCCAGCGTCTGTCAGTCATTCGGACGTAGGTCTCTGACTGGCATGCAGTATCTAACCTATGGTGCTTCTCTTTGCCCAGGGCTGGCAGCTCTTGGCGCTCTGTGTTGGGCTCTTCCTTCCCCATCATCCTTTCCTGTGGCTCCTCAGGCTCCACCTAAAGAGGAATGCAGACTCCAGGTGTGCAGAAAACTAGCCAGCTGAACCATTTATGTGGCCTCTGAAAGTCTGCAATAAATCATAAGTATTTAGTAACCTGCCAGGTACATTTTCAGAAGAATGTGTGAGACAAATATTGGTACAGGAAGCCTTTGATTATCATTTATGTGGAGCTTGGAAAATATTTTCTTTGTTATGTTAAATCTTTTATGGAAGATTGCAGTAAAAGCTTGAAAAACTGACAAAGAATAGTTTTGAATGAAAAGTCTATGTGCATTTCAAGTATGAATGACTTAGCATTAGCGAGTGTTCATTCAGTAAAAGCAACTATTTTGTTTCCTTAGTTTTCCCTTTTCCTATTTTTCTCCATATTGAATTCTTTTATGTAGAAAACTTCCCCTATGATCTTCCCTCCTTTTATAATTATTTAGGTATTTGAATTACTTCAGAATTCTTACTCCCTTAAAAAAGACATTTAAAATCCAACTTTCAGAATGGCTTTCTTACTATGGGACCCAGGGCACTCAGCCAAGGCTTATCCACAATCAATTTGTCCACCAAGAGTGTTGTGTTAGGTTGGTTAAATAGACTCTGGGATTAAACAGACATGCACAGTGAAAGAAACAAACAAGCAGAAAAACATCTTGGAAGCAATAGGAAAATATCCTGCATTTATGCAAAATGCATAATACATTCTGGGGCCTCTGTAATCAGTGTCATGTGATTTCAGTTGCAGTCACTGAGGAACCCCCAAATAAAGGGTAACATTTTAGGGTCTGCCTACAAGGTACTTGAGTACAAATATATTTAGAGGTGTCAATTTTCTTTTATAAACAATAAAAATTATAACAAAAGAGGGCAAAATAAGATCTCTATCCAACTTTTACATTTATTTACTCAGTGGTTTTGTTTAATGCTTAACATTTTTTTAACAAGTTTCAGTGTTTTATAGGGTAAAGAAAGGAAATATATTTTTCTTTGCAGACATTTTCTTACCTTGTTTAGCAGTTAAGCGTTATCCTCCATGTTCTTCAAAATAGAACTCTGCTATGTCATGTTTTTTTAAGTTACTCTGTATGATTCTTCATACAATTATTTTCTTTATATTTGTTAATATTAAATCACTATATGTTGACTGTATGACTGGTAATTTTAAATGTAGTTTTTGATTATAATGATGCAACAAAGAGGAAGAATTCTTTATGTTTGAGTCAGTCAGTTGCAAAAGTAAAGAAATTGGAATTTGAGAAAAGTTACAGCAATTTCATATTCTCATTCAAAAAGAAAAGTTACTGTTAAAATTAGCATAATACATTATGCTAATATAGTATAGTATATAGTATAATATACTAGTATAATAATACTGTACAAAGGAAGCTTTATTAATGGTTGCATATATTAGGTTGTCAATTAAATTTATTCTTAGATTTTATCTTAAGTTTTGTATTACAGGACAGAATTTGGAAAATATGCCATTTATTGCCAGCGATGTGTAGAAAGAACGCAACAAAATGGAGATCGAGAAGCAAGACCCTCAAGAATGGAAATTCTTTCAACTCTTCTTCGAAACCCTTATCATCATTCTTTACCCTTCAGTATACCAGTGCACTTCATGAATGGGATATATCAGGTAGGTTAGCCTTTGTACCTTTATGAAAACATACTTAGCTGCGAATCCTAGGTATAACCTCTGTGGAATAGGGAAGCGAGACTGTCTTACCTACCTTGTCAGCAGCTGGCAGAGGTAAACATGCAAATATATTAGATCTTCTATCAAAACAGCTGAGTTTTTAAATGGTTTTGCTAAAAAGGATAAACACTAAAAAGAAATCCATATTGAACCAATTAATGGTTTCACTGCTATCATAATGCTGATGGAGAAAACCAAAAACACTGTGGTTGGGGTTTTTCCCTATCAGTGCACCTGCTAGGTATAGAAATAATTACTAACATTGGGTGTGTACAATTTTAGTCTTTTTTAAAATCTCCAAATCTCAGAAATTATCTGAGAAAACTTTCCAGGCCCCTCCCAATGCTCAGATTTAGATACTTGCTTATTAACTGAAGCAAACATGTTCCAAAGCTAGCAATTAGTCTTTATAGCCATAAGCCTTTTATCATAGAATTCAGATACTTAACTGCCTATTAAAGAGACAAACATTAAATACATAAAAGTGTTCATTTATTTAAATGCATTTCTTGTTTATTTTCTTTCATTTACTTAAAGATTGCATGTTGTACTATAGTTCTTGGTTAGCTTCTAAAGGGTAACTATAATATCTCTACAAGAGATTTATAGCTATCAAATGATCTTTCTATTTTGAGTTCATGTCTATTGGCTGAAGCTTCAATTTCTGAATTCTTACAGCAGTCTGACTACTGAGGGAATCTTGTTAATTTTCTGCATTGGAGCTTGGGGAAAAAAGTTAAAACACCTGCAGAAACATATGTTTTCATTAATCATGTGTCAAGTATGCCCTGTTCACTCCTGAAATTTATATACTTTTTATTAAAAGAGAACTACTTTGTCACTTCTGTCTAGGTAGTTGGGTTTGATGCATCCACCACAGTGGAAGAATTTTTAAATACTTTGAACCAGGACACAGGAATGAGGAAGCCAGCCCAGTCTGGATTTGCATTGTTCACTGACGATCCTTCCGGCAGAGATTTAGAGCATTGTCTTCAGGGAAACATCAAGGTGAAACCAAGTCCTTTTAAGGAACCAAACCCAGCAAATAGAAAAGAAGCTACTCTTTATTTTACAAGAAGTTTAGTTCAGGAGTTTTTCAAAAATTTAAACAATCTGATCTTTACAATAAAAAAAAAATTGCAGGACTTTGTCAAAGTGTTAGAATTCTTAATATACAGTCTCTACACACACCCACAGTCCATATTAAAGAGAGGAAATGGATTAATAATGCTAATAATACCCTAATGTTAGGGTATTAGGGTGGAGGTGTGAAAGCTCTAATAAAATGGCTTTCCACTTTTTTCTTTTATTCAGCAATATTTATTGAACTATTTATTGTGTCCTGCAGCTAGCTAGACTCTGTGGGGAATACAAAGGACCAGAAATAATCTCTGCCCACACTGGGTAAACTTAAAATTTGCTCAGGGAAGAGCAGCCTTATACACTGAAGACCTGAAGCTAGGTTTGAAAGTGATAATTGTTTTAAGAGTGCTATGAACTTTGCACAGAAAGAGAGGTTAAATTCAGCATTGGGAAATAGAGAAGACCTGACTGGGCTTTGAAGGATGGGCAGAAATGGACCTGTAGAAAGAAAAGAAGGAGGGACTTAAACAAAATCTTTTCCAGATCATAGTAAAATATCTTCAATAAAGTTTCCATTTAGTGATGGCAACAATCGGAAATACAGAATTATAGAACCACAAGGGACTTAGAGAAATAATCCACTTATTTTGCAAATGAGGAAACTGAGGCCTAGACAGGGAAATTATTTACCTGAAATCAAATAGCTAGGACTGGGTCTAGACCCTTTCCTTATATTTCAGGTTTCTTTGCTATAACTTCAGTTATTACAATTTTTGTAAACTCAAAAGGTAGAAAGTTGCTTCTTCTGTGACTAAATAATGAAAAAAATCCCTGGAATCTTCTTGTTTCCAGTCTCATGCAGTTCTGCATTAGGACTCCTTTGTGAGTAAAAAATGCATGGCCATGGTCCAAAGTTAATGTGTGTCTAAAAGGATAAGTGGACCAAAGAGCAATTCATAATTAAATCCTAAACTCAGAGCTGCACAGAAGCTGAAGAGAAAAAAAAAAAAAAAGCTTGAGTACGTTTGGTTTGATCATATTAATGAAATTTTTCAGTCTACAGGCATGGTTGGCTTTAAAAAATATTGACTTGAAAAGTCCTACAAATCTCAGTTTTCCACTTCCTTTCTAGATTTGTGACATTATTTCTAAATGGGAACAGGCTTCCAAAGAACAGCAGCCTGGAAAATGTGAAGGTACTAGAACTGTTCGTCTGACTTATAAAAACAGGTGTGTAATAATGTATCCAAATGCCAGAGTATGCTCATACAGTATGTTGAAATCATGCAGTACAATTTATTTTCCTACTGAATAGCCTTGAAAGTTATATTTATTTGTATGTTTGTTTCTATATAAATGATAACTCTTTCTATAGGAAAAAACTGTCACATCAAATTTTGTTTCTAATTCTAGGTTCTTAATCTCATGAGTAGTTATATTTTATACAAATATGCATTTTGACAAAGATTAGGAAAACTATAGGGAAAAAGTAGCTTTAGTTGATACAAAGATGAATTTTTCACTTTCAGAATTTCCTTTTATACTTTTATTACATTTTTCTTGAAAACTGAATACTTAAATACCCTACTGTAGATCTGTAATAAGAAGATATATTTATGTTTGCCTAAGTCTTTTAGAAGTGATATATTCATGTCTGTTCCTCCTCATTCTTTCATATTCTCTCTCTCTCTGTCTCTCTCAGTGTATAGTGAGCTTCATTTATGGCCCTTTGGTGACTAGTGACTCTAAGCCAGTCAATTAGCTAGATTCTATGAGTAAAATGTTAATAAAAACAGACACAGGCCCGGTCCTCGATCTTTTGGAATTAAGGTTAGTGAGGAAGATGGTTGTTAATCACATACTCACTCTAAGGAATATATAATGACACATCAAGTTCTCTGAAGGAAAAGAGTGGTACTGTGAGAGTACATAATGAGGAGCCTCAGCCGGATTGGAGACATTGGGAGGCTTCTTTGAGGAAATAATGCTTATGCCAAGTTCAGAGGAAGACGGGAGTGGAAACATCAAAGTAGGTAGAAAAAGGTATTTAAAGGCCTGTAGAAGGAGGCTGCTCAGCTTGTTTTGGGAAATGAGACAACACCAGTGGAGCTGGAGCATATACCTTCTCAAACAATTACATTTTAATGCACTTTGGGATTTAGTCAGAAACCAGATTTTCTTTCTTTCTTTTTTTTTTTTAAAAATTTTCTTTCATGTATTAGCAGAAAGTAGTACTTAATAAACAGTGTTAACTGACCAGCTCACATTAACTATACCAAAATCAAGGAATTTTGATAGTTTTATTTGAATCTTATACCCTATAAATTAAGAAATCTATCAAATGTCAGACCAAGAGCCTGGTGGAATTATTGACGTAGTATTGAATTCTTTCACAAGCCTCGTTTTGGAAGATGTTCATAGACTTAAAATTGGAATTTGAAAAGTGAAGGCACTATATAACATAAAGAAAGCAATAACGTTTGATCCAGTTCAGTATTTCTTTTTCTAATAATCTATCCCACAGAAATACCCACATAAGTGGGCAGAGTATTCCAGTATATTCCAGTATCTTTTTGCCATATTTTTATAACAGTGAAAAATTAGGGGGAAAACCTACATGTTTATTAATGGGGGAACAGTTAGATAAATACGATGCATTCGAATCTTGGAGTCCTCCCTCATGCAGTTAGCCACTAAAGGCCACCCACTATTTGAACAGACTCCATTGATTTCAATAAATGGTGGTTGTGCATCTTTGGAGCTTCTTTATTCAGGCACTCACAGGCTGTGATGATTTGCAAGAGTTCTGAGTAACGAAAAGGGGACTATTCAGCTTTGGTATCTAGGTTTTAAAATTATACATTCCTAGAGATAAGCAAAATTGCCTAAAAAATGGAAATCTAATAGGTTCTCCTCCTGGAGGAACCTGTTTCCATTGATGGCAGCCTTCGTCTATGGCCCTTTGGTGACTGGCAAGAACAGCAGGCTGGAAGAGTTGGACTTTCCAGATGATTATTTTAGTTCTGTTCAGTGCTGGAGCAGTAGTTCTCAAAGTGTGGACCTTGCACCAGCAGCCCCAGGACCACATGGAAACATGTTAGAAATGCAAATCATTAGGCCCCACTTTAGGCCCACTAAGTCAGAATTTCTAGGGGGGAAAGCCCAGAAGTCTGGGTTTTGACAAGTCTCCACATGATTCTTATACATGCTAAGTTTTGAGAAGCACTGACCTAAAGGTCCTCATCTCTGCCTCTACCTTTTGGCCTCACTCTTTGTGGAAGGAGTCAGCTCCTAAACCTAGCCTGCCTTAGAAATTTATATAGAACAGGTTCAGGCATTCTCTCTTGGTTTTGTTGAAACCAAATGAAATAAATGACTTTTGTGTCTAAGACTATTCCTAATAATCCATACCTCATCAATACTTGATACATACTAACTTTGATTATGATGGCTAAGATTGGAATTGAAATGAAATTTGGGCAGGGTGTGGTGGCTCATGGCTGTAATCCCTACCATTTTGGAAGGCCGAGGCAGGAAGATCACTTGGGGCCAGGAGTTTGAGACCAACCTGAGCAACACAACGAGACCTCCTCTCTACAAAAAAAGAGAAAAATTAGGCGGATGTGGTTGCATGTGCCTGTAGTCTCAGCTTCTCAGGAGTCTGAGGCAGGGGGATCGCTTGAGCCCAGTAGTTTGAGATTGCAGTGGGCTGGGCATGGTGGCTCATGCTTGTAATCTTAGTGCTCAGGGAGGCCAAAGCGGAAGGATTGCTTGAGGTCAGGAGTTCAAGACCAGCCTGAGCAAGAGTGAGACCCCATCTCTACTAAAAAAATAGAAAGAAATTAGGTGGACAACTAAAAATAGAAAAAAATGGCTTAGCATGGTAGCTCACGCCTGTATTACCAGCTACTTGGGACGCTGAGGCAGGAGGATCCCTTGAGCCCAGGAGTTTGAGGTTGCTATGAGCTAGGCTGACATCATGGCATTCTAGCCCAGGCAACAGAGTAAGACTCTGTCTCAAAACAAAACAATACAAAAAAAATGACTAAAGGTGGAGCAGCCATCTTGCCACCTCTGATGTTTCTTTGTTAATTTTCTGTCTGAATGATCTGTCTGTTACTGAGAGTGGGGTGTTTAAGTCCCCTATTATTATTTTATTGTAGTCTCTCTCTCCTTTCAAAATATTAATGTTTGCTTTATATACTAGGGAACTCCAGTGTTGGGTGCATAGATATTTATAACTGTTGTATTTGCTGAATTGACCTGTTTGTAATTATATAGTGACCTTGTTTCTTTTTACAGTCTTTGTAGTCTGTTTTATCTGAAATAAGTACAGATACTTCTGTTCTTTTTTGGTTTCCAATTGCATGGGATATCTCTTTCCACCTCTTCACTTTCAGCCTGTATATCTTTATAGGTGATGTGGGTTTCTTGTAGACAGCATATAGTTGGGTCTTCTTTCTTTATCCATTCAGCCACTCAGTGCCTTTTAATTGGAGAATTGAGTCTATTTACATTCCGTGTTATTAGTGATAAGAACTTTCTACTGCCATTTTGTTATTTGTTTTCTGGTTGTTTTATAACTCCTCTTTTCCTTTCTTCCTTTCATACTGTCTTCCTTTGTAGTTAAGTGATTTCCTCTGGAAGTATGTTTTAATCTGTGCTTTTTTATTTTTAGTGACTCTATTATGGATTTTTGCATTGTGGTTACCATGAGGTTTATAAAAAACATCTTAAAACAAGTTATTTTAAAGAGAAGATTACAACTTATTTTAGATCATAAGAAAGTTAGAAACAAAGAAAAAAATGAAGGAAAAAAAAAAAAAACGTGTCCATCATCCCCCTTCCACACTTTGATTTTATTTTATGCCAATTTCATATTTTATATTGCCTATATTTTAACAGTTTATTTCAGGTGTTATTGTTTTTGTTATTATAGATTTGTCTTTTGGGCATCATACTAGAATTATAAGTGGATTACTATAATATCACAATTACAGTATTGGAGTATTCTAGGTTCATCTGTATACTTAATTTTTATCAATGAGTCATATACCTTCATTTTTTTTACATGTTAGTGTTTTTATTCTTTTAGATGGAAGAACTCCCTTTAGCATTTCTTGTAAGATGAGTCTGGCGGTAATGAATTCTCTCAGATTTTGTCTGTCTGGGAAAGACTTTATCTCTCCTTCATATTTGAAGGACAGCTTTGCTGGATACAGTATTCTTTGATGGTAGCTTATTTTCTTTCAGCACTTTGGAAATGTCATCTCACTCCCTCCTGGCCTATATGGTTTATGTTGAGAAGTCTGTTGCCAGAAAAATTGGAGTTCCTTTATATGTTATTTGCCTCTTTTCTCTTGTTGCCTTTAGGATCCTCTCTTTGAAAGTTTGATTATTATATGCCTTTAAGTAATCTTATTTGGGTTGAATCTCTTTGGCGTTTTCTGACCTTCCTATACCTGGATATTTATCTCTTTCTCAAGTTTTGGGAAGTTTTCTGTTTTTATTTATTTGAATAAGCTTTCTACCCCTTGGTTTTGCTCAACTCCCTCTTGAATACCAATAATTCTTAGGTTTGGTCTTTTGAGGTAATTTTTTACACCTTGTAGTCAATATTTCTTTTCATTCTTTTTTCTCCTCTGACTATGTGTTTTCAAATACCGTGTATTCAGTATCAGTGATTCTTTTCTCTGCTTGTTCCATTCTGCTGTGGAGAGCCTCTAATGAATTTTTCAATTCAGAGAATGTATTTCTCATTTCCAAGATTTCTGTTTGATTTTTGAAACTTATTTTAATATCTTTGTTAAATTTCTCTGATAAATTTCTGAATTGCTTTTCTGTGTTATCTTGGAGATCATTGAGTTCCTTAAAACTGCTATTTTGAATTCTTTATGAGTTCACATATTGCCTTCTTGCTAGGATCAGTCACTGGTTCCTTGCTTTGTCCATTTCAGGAGGTCATGGTTCCCTGTTTGCTATTGTTTCTGATGGATGTACATCTATGTCTTTGCATTGAAGTATTAGTTTACTTATTCCAATCTTCTCTGTCTGGCTTGTTTTGGTTTTTATTGGATAAGTTTGCTTGGAGATTCTTTGTAATTTACCTGTTGATTATCTGCCCCGCCCCTCTTCTGCTAGGTCACTGCCTCATTTTTAGCACTAGATGGCACCTTAAGCTCAAGTTTGCCTTGGTTCTAGTAAACAATCAAAGTGCCACTTGTTGGACGGGCGCGGTGGCTCACGCCTGTAATCCTAGCACTCTGGGAGGCCAAGGCAGGAGGATCACTCAAGGTCAGGAGTTCGAAACCAGCCTGAGCAAGAGTGAGACCCCCATCTCTACTATAAATAGAAAGAAATTAATTGGCCAACTAAAAATATATATAGAAAAAAATTAGCCGGGCATGGTGGCTCATGCCTGTAGTCCCAGCTACTTGGGAGACTGAGGCAGTAGGATTGCTTGAGCCCAGGAGTTTGAGGTTGCTGTGAGCTAGGCTGACGCCATGGCACTCTAGCCCGGGCAACAGAGTGAGACTCTGTCTCAAAAAAAAAAAAAAAAAATGCATTCCAGAATGGCAGGAGCCCCCAAAAGGATGTCCCAGTAGCATAGAAAGGCTGGGTAGGAGTTTGTGCCCAGGGGACCTGTCCAACAAACCTCCTACAGTGTGGTGCTGCTGAACAGCCACTCTGATTTGGTGTCTCCTTTGGCCACGTTACAAAGCAGAGTTTCCAGGGCTGGGGATAGTGATCCCACGTCTCCCGTTTCTCTCTATCTGTCCTTAGGAATATTCCTCCATTCAGGAACTCCCGATGCTGCCAGTGGATTGAGGCAGGGACAGGTCTCCTGCCAGGGATCCCAAGATGGCAGGGAGACTGACTGTTTACCTTGATCTCATTTTTTTCCAGTGTGGAAACCTTGAGTCATGGGACAATTTTTCTCACTCTTGGTGTAGGGCAGATTGGGGAGAGGGGCATCACAGATATGGAGGTCCTTTTCTCTTACCATCAGCTCAGAGTTTTTTTCATTTCTCTATAGCCCCAGGAACTGTTCATCCTCATATTTGAGTTGTGGGTTATTGCTGGTGACAATCTCGGTGCTGTCTATCGGTTTTTGGTTTTCTGTTGGTGTGGGAAGAGTGGGGGAGTTAAGCCAGCTTGCTTCTATGCCACCACCATTTTGGAACCAGAAGTCTGGAATTCTCCCTGGGAGGACTTTCATCATAAACTTTATTCTCTTTGTTTTATATTGCTTGTATCATTTTGAATTTAGAATCTGTTTCTATTGTCCAGCCATATTCTTCTATCAGTTTAACAATCCTGCATTATTTGCCATCATGTAGACATGAATAAAAACAGAGCTTAGGATCTATTTTTTCAAGAAGCTACTCTGATTCATGAGCTGGGCTGGGCGAGCAGATGATTAGAATCATGGGTTAGGAGGAGCTTTGCAAAGTATACCCACCATGTTTCCCCAGGGATTTGGACCTGCTGCCCTCTCCTTCCCTGGTATTTGAGGTAATTACTGGGAGGGATACTCTAACTGACAGGGGCATGTCCTTCCCCTTAAGTATGTAGAAAGAAAAGGACTGAAAATCCAGTTATACCTAATTAGGCACACATCTAACAACTCCCAAATCTAAATCTCTCTTTTTCAGCCACTGTGTTGTCATGACAGTATTCAGGTGTGTCAAGGTGTTGCTTACCCATGCCACTGTCACAGCACGTAGAGCATTTACAGTACTTGTGCCTGATTTACAGCCCGAAGTCAGAACCCCATGTCTCCCATATAAACGACATAGTGAATAACTGAAGAGGGTCACCAATTTGATGAAGACCTCCTGGACAAACAAAAGCCATGTCATGTTTCAACAAGTAATAATGATAACATGTAAACTATTTTTGAGCTCCTAAAGCTGCTTATCAGAATATGGCCAAAATGTCAAAACACATTTAAATGTACAAATATTATCTTTTAGATCTTCAGAAAAAACGGCACCCTCCACCTCTTATTCGATGTTGATTTTTGTGTTGCTTTTTAGTTGAAACCTTCATTTCTATTCCCTGGTATGTCCAAGGTATTCAGGAAAGATCATGAGTATTTTGAAAATTGGGTTTATTCAGCCCACTGAAATAAAGGGTTCCATCATGCATTCCTTACAAGAGA
The DNA here is from genome assembly GCA_963574885.1 of Lepilemur ruficaudatus. Classification (NCBI taxonomy): domain Eukaryota; kingdom Metazoa; phylum Chordata; class Mammalia; order Primates; family Lepilemuridae; genus Lepilemur; species Lepilemur ruficaudatus. The sequence continues at coordinate 29,363 of CAUYRT010020473.1, forward strand.
GGACATTATTTAATTTCACTTGGTTTCTTAGGTCCTTCCTCAGTAACACTTAAGGATTTGATTTTTCAGGGCATAAAAAATAGCATAGAAGGGTTTCTTAACCTTAACATCAACCTTAAAGCAGTTTTTCCTTATTTTGCTGAAAATGTTGTATATAACAGAAACAGAGGTCCTTGGCAGTAATGGTCTAAGTTGGTATCACTTGGAAAACTATGTTAAAACAACCCCATCTTGGTGTTCTGGATTTATGTTTACTTTCTTCCTTAGCAACAATGTCATTGATGAGAAATTTTCTCTTTTTTTACAGACTGTATTTCTCAATGCAAGCTCGTGGAGAGACCGATAGAGAAAAGTTGCTGTTAATGTATCAGACAAATGATCAAATAATAAATGGACTTTTTCCTCTGAACAAGGATCTGGCATTAGAAATGGCAGCTCTTTTAGCTCAGGTAACTTCCATATTATGTAGAGTAATATACTGAAATGATAAGGTACTAATTTCTATGTGAATTAAATGTAGTAAAGCAATATACCTTCAGTAATTCTTTCAATTCATTTTGCTATGATTAATACCTTAAAAATTACAGGCATTATAATTACAGTTTGACTCTGAATTTCTAACAGTTACAATGAGGTAGAATGAGACAGTACTCGATAAAAGGAATCAGTCTCTTAATTATCTTAAAAGTATACCACTAGGCTTTGCATTTAATAAAGGAATTTGAGTGCAGAGTTGTGGGGCTGAGGGCGCCATGCTGAAATTGTTCAGTAATCTCACAGGAATTAGTCTTTCAAAAGGCCAGAGCACTTTCTTTTATTTACCTATTATATCAATTAGGATTAAGTTCACCCTTCTATAAACACACACAGCCTTGCAAACTAATAGTCACTTAATCAGAATAGAAGTATATTTGTCTCTCACAAAGACAGGCATCTTGCCATCTCGGCAAAGCTGATAGGGGCATGAGCTTTATCCTGCTCTCCATCGTGCTGTCCCTAGGGTGTCATCTTCATGGTCCTTCCTAGAGGTCTGCCAGGGCTCCAGCTATGATGTCAATGTTCCAGGCATCAGGATGGGGGAAGGGCTGAAAAGGGAATGCCCTGCCACCTATGCAAAAACTTCTCAACAGTCACATAGAACACTTCCATTTATGTCTCTCTGGTCAGAATCTAGTCCTGTGGCCTTCCCTACCTATAAGAGAGTCTCAGGAATGTGGTCTTAGCTGGGTGGCAGTGCGCCCAGATAAATTCAAGGTTTTTATTATTGAAGAAGAAGGAGAGGATGGTCATAAGAGACAACACACAGTCTCTACCACACCTGAGTCTCTTTGCACAGGTCAACTAAGGGAAAATGTTAAAGCAACCCTATGATATTTCATCCAGACCAGGGTCTTCAGTCTGTGGCTTCTTGTTCTACACTCCATCCCAGGACATCTCATTCATTCTTTTTATTTTATCCACCAACTATGGCAATAATTCCCAAATCTTTTATGGATGCCTTAAATTTAGCATATTGAAAACGGAGCTAATATTCCCTTCTCTTTCTTCCCTCCTCTGTATCTTCATTGTGATACCGCCTCCACTCAGTTCCCCAAGCAAGCTTCAAATGCAGGAATCATCACTGACAATTCCCACCCTTTCATCTTTCCCACCAGTCAACACGTCCTGTCACTTTTAACTCTTAGATATTTTTCACTCTTAGATATTATTTAATCCTCTATTTGCTGACTGCCACTGCTGTGGTTTAGACCATCATCACATCCTGCCTGCAGCAGACTTCTAAGCAATGTGCCTTTCTCTGGTCTCCTCCCCACAGATTTATCCTTCACACAGATGCTAGAGGGATTTTTCCACTTATCTATTGCTGCATAACAAATTACTCCAAAACTCAGTCAGTTAAGACAGCAATTTGGGCAGGAAAGTGAAAGGACAGCTTGTCTCTGCTTCACATGGCATCAGCTGGCACAGCTTGAGGGCAGGTTGTGACTCCATGGCTGAGGGCTGGAATCATTTGAAGGCTCGTTCATGCACATGTCTGGTGGCTGATGCTGGCTGTTAGTTGGGGCAGCTGCTGAGACTGTCAGCTGGAACACCTATACACAGTCTCTTCATGTCGCTGCTTATGCTTTCTTCCAGAATGGTGATTGGGTGGCAAGAACAACATCCCAAATGAGAGACAAGAAGTGGAAGCTGCCATTTTTTAAGGCCTGGGCCTGGAAACAGGCATAGTGTCACCTGTGCATGGAGATTTGTTAGACAGCACTAGTAACTGGGATGGAGATAGAGCAAAAATGTCATTCTCTTATTTACATACAAGGACTTTCACAATCTGAACTCTGCCTTCCTCTCCAGCCTCAACATTCCGTTGAACTTTACACTCTAATAAAATGTAAACTGTGGCTCTTCCCATAATTCCCTAGCTTGCATATGGTTCACTTTTTCTTACCTCTTTCTCTCCTTTGCCTGGAACATCTCTACCCCCATCTCTTCACATGTTAACTTCATCTTATCTTTTAGTTTCCATCATAGTTGTCACTTATTCCAGAAAACCTTCCTGAATCTTGCCTGGTTGAGGTAAATGTCCCTCTTGGGGTGTCTGTAATGTTCTATTGCTGTCCTGACCACAGTAATTTATATTAATAATTATTCATTTTTGCTTCTGTTTTGTACCCCTGGCTGCAGCCTTCCTGAGGGCCAGGGCTGTTCCTATTCATCTTCACATCTAGCACAGACTTACACATAGTCCATTTTCCGTAAGAGTCTTTGGAGGAATGAATAGTTGGTAATTCAGTTTACTTTTAAAATAATTTTATGATCATCTCAGCTTTAAAGTATTAGTGCTACACTGAGTGTTCTCTTCCTACAAGTGATGATAAACCTGGAAAAGAGAATAGGGCACATATTTTCTTGGTGATAAGATTAGGAATGACCTCCTGTGACTTGCCATTCTAGGGTTTAGCCTTCTAAAGGCATGGATTTGCTGTCAGATTACTCTCATTTTTACAAAATAATCTTCTTGCTTTAACTTTCAATTTTGTCAGAAAATTTCTTTAAAAAAAATTACAATATACTTTGGAGATATGTACTTCTAACATTTTTTTGATGAATTTGAGGAAGGGGAAGAAAGGTAAGACTATGTACCAAGAAAATTCTGAGCATGTAACTAACTTAAAATATAATTTCTCTACCTATCAAAGGAAAGTTAATGCCTATGATCTCTTTTCCTTAGAGTAGTTTTGTGAAGATAAATGAAATATACTAAAGAAATCTGAGCTCTGTAGAAAATGAGTTATTTCTACTATAGATTTGAATATCTGTAGGTCCTTGTTGATATTCTCTGTCTTAATTAGAAAATTCTTGGAGTTAATGCTTAATTATTGTATGTAGTGTCTGGTAAGACATCATGTTCATGTGGGGCATGTTGAGAATTATCTGAGTTGATTTTCCATCATTCTTCAAACATTTATTATGTTTATTCTATGCCACATGGTACCTCAGGTTTCGGGGAGGGGAGACATTGAGCTTGGACCTACCACTAAAAGCATCCCTTTATGAGGCAAGTTTGGCTTGAGGGGTCTACTATTTTTTTAACTATTGTTTCTATGACTGCCATGACCTTGGGGGTTAAATCTGGCCTCAGGTTTCACAGGTAGCTGTGATGAGTGCTAGCTTGCTTTAGGGGAAGGATTTCAGTATGTTTGAAGAGCTGGTGGACAGCTTTTATTTATTTGGTGTGAAGAAATCAGGAAGAATATTTGACTAGGTAGAAGATGGGGATTTATAGAAACAAGAAAAAATGAAGAATGGGAGCTGAGCAGCAAAGTCAAGCCAAGTAACCACCAAGTAAGAAACTGGATCAAAGAACCTAGAAAATTATAACAATAGGCTATAAGGACACACGTCAGCTGAAGAATTTAGACAGTAACTGACCTGTTAAGAACTAGAAGAGAGAAGCCACAGGGGTCAGAATCTTAGAGGCTGGTTGTACTAAACTTGCCTGGAGGCAGAGTGCCTTTTTAAGAGGAGACCTGGGGCTTTCTATAAGACCATTCCAGTCTTGATGGAACCCTCCGTCTGAGTGTTGGGGAGTGCAATAGGAAATGGTGTGAATGTGCAGTAGGACATTCACATGAATGCCCCTCATTCCATCTTCCTCTTTGATACCATATACAAACCACTTAACACATTTTATCACAAGTATTTGTTCATGCTTCATTCTCTCCTCCCAAATAGTAAAACTCTTTGCGAGTAGGGACTATGTTCAGCTTTTTCCTTTCTTACATCACTTAGCACAGTGCCTAACCTATGGTGGGGACTCAGTATATGTTTGGATGAGTGATGGGTAGGTGAGTTGATGGAGGAATGGATGGGTGGGTAGTTGGCTGAGTAGGCAGAGGATGGCAACTGTGTAGTAGCCTATTAGTAGAGATAAGGGATGAACATTCTTTCATTAAAGGAGAAAGGGAATGAAAGGGTCCAGTCCCAGGAATAATGGACTAGTAGAATGAGGGGTGAATATAGTAATATTTATGGAGAAAATCTAGGAAGAAAGTAATGAGAATGTGGCTCTTGCTCTCATTACATTCAGTAAAGACCCTTAAAAAGTCCAACTAATACTTTTTTGACATTTCTTATAGCTTTATAACTTTTTTAGCCTTTTATTTTTAACTTCCATTTCCCCTCATTGTTAGCAATTAAAATGGTACCTTAATAATGCAGAATTATTCTGGTTATAGGCAATAACAGAGTAGTGGCCTTTAGCAAATACTACTCAATAGTGATAGTAACCTAGGGAGATTAATGTAAAAATGGAATGGAAATGTCTAAATTGTAGATTTTTCCCAAATTAGAATTCAAATGAAATTTAGATTTTATAACAGTTCTTACATATGATTATAAATTCCATAATTATATAATCATGACAAATAGATTTATGTATTACATGTATTTATGTATTTGTGTATTGATTTATGTATTACATGATTTATGTATTACATTACAAAAAAGAATGTTTAGTAAAAATAAAACTGATTTTCTTTTTAGAAACTCATTTTAATAGCCTATGTTTTCTCTTTTTTGGATTTCCAATTAGGTGGAGATTGGAGATTTTGAAAGACCTTTCTCAACTCCAGCAGGACGTATTACTAATCAGTGCAAAGCAAATCAAACTCTAAAACAAGTCATAGAGAAATTTTATCCTAAAAGGTATAGAGATGGCTGTTCTGAGGAACAGTTAAGGTAAGAAAATATTTGTAACTCTTCAAAGGGTAGAGACAAACTAGTTTTTTAATAGTATTTTTCTGGTCAAATGTTAAAGGTATAAAAAAATTTTATCAGTTTTCTCAAGAGTTTTTAATACTATTGAGTCCCAAGAGATTATAGATATTTTTACTTAACATGTGCCCAGAAGTTTTACAATCTATATTTAAATTTTTTTAATGTCGAAACCACAATGAGATATCACTTATCTCCAGTGAGAATGGCCTTTATCAAAAAGTTCCAAAACAATAAATGTTGGCATGGATGTGGAGAGATAGGGATACTCACACTGCTGGTGGGACTGCAAACTAGTACAACCTCTGTGGCAAGTAATATGGAGATACCTCAAAGAGCTACAAGTAGAACTACCATTTGATCCAGCAATCCATTACTGGGCTTCTACCCAAAGGAACAAAAGACATTCTATAAAAAAGACATCTGCACTAGAATGTTTATAGCATCACAATTCATGATTGCAAAGATACGGAAACAAACCAAGTGCCCATCAATACATGAGTGGATTAATAAAATGTGCTATATGTATACCATGGACTTCTACTCAAACACAAAAAACAATGGTGATCTAGCACCTCTTGTATTATCCTGGATAGAGCTGGAGCCCATTCTACTAAGTGAAGTATCCCAAGAATGGAAAAACAAGCACCACATGTACTCACCCTCAAATTGGTATTAACTGACCAACACTTAAGTGCACATACAGTAGTAACATTCATCGGATATCAGGCAGGTGGGAGGGGGAAGGAGGAGATGGGTTTATTCACATCTCATGGGTGCAGTGCTCACCGTCCGGGGGATGAACACACCTGAAACTCAGACTCGGGTGGGGCAAAGGCAATATATGTAACCTAAACATTTGTACCCCTGTAATATGCTGAATTAAAAAATAAAATAAAATAAAATAATACTAATAAAAAAATTTAAAGAATTTTTTAATGAAAAAATTACCTTAATTTAGATCTACTTTTCATTTCATCTTATTCATTCTTATCCAAATTAATCCTGATAATAAAGAAGAGAAAAAAATTTGCCAGTAATATGTTTAATTTTATTTATGAGGTGCTTATCAAAAAATTTTTATCTCATAGGATATTGCATTATAAGCAAAAGAAAAACTATCTTCTTACATAAGACTTTTTAATATAAAGTTTTAAATTAAATTCTACTAATTTGGAGTTTTGATTTTAGAGACTATATGAAGAAAAGCTGATTTGATTAAAAATAGAGGCAAATCCAATTTATCATGAGTTTTCTTTTCTTTAAGACAAGATCCTCATTCTGTTACCCAGACTAGAGTAGGGTGGCGTGATCATAGCTCACTGTAACCTTGAACTCCCAGGCTCAAGCAATTCTCTTGCCTCAGCCTCCCAAGTAGCTGGGACTATGGGCATGTGCCACCATGCCCAGCTAATTTTTCTTATTCTTTTGTAGAGACAGGGTCTCACTATGTTGCCCAGGCTTGTCTTGAACTCCTGGCCTCAAGCAATCTCCTGCCTCAGCCTCTCAAAGTGCTGGGATTACAGGCATAAGCCATTGTGCCCAGACAACCATGATGTTTCCCAAATAGGAATATTTAAGATCAGTCTTTTGTCTGTGTAGAGTAAGTGGTTGCCTTCATGATTTGATTTGAGAAGTTTGTCCCTGCATCCAACATCTCTCCAAGCCAGGAGTGGTCGTACCTAAAATTCTACCATTAGGGAGTCATCTTTGAGATCTATTACTTGTACTTTTCTTTAAAAATGAAAATATTCCCATGAGAAATTACCTTGTAAACTAATTCACACTAAGGTTTGATGATAGCTACTCAGAATTTTAAAATTTACCTGCTAGGGGTACCTGGTGATGCTGAGGACACTAGTAGTATGAGAATTTGGTGAAAGGACAAGAGATGGACAAAGGTGAGATGAGAGTCACAAAACCTTTACCTGGCTTATGCCTAGGTATCACAGTTGTGCCTAGGATTGGCTCAAGGAGAGCTTTATCTTGGGAAGATGATACACTGTTTATGTTTTTTCTTTTGTGGGTTTTTTTTTTTGTAGTGGTTGTTCTTTTCTTTTTTTAGGCAGCTTTGCCAGCGACTATCAACCAGATGGATGGCCCTCCGAGGACACAGTGCTGCTGATTGTGTACGAATTTATTTGACAGTAGCCAGGAAGTGGCCATTCTTTGGTGCCAAGTTGTTTCTTGCAAAAGTAAGAATGGGAGAGAGATGCATAATAAAGACTTCTGTGTGATGGTCAACCAGATTTACCCCATATTTAGTATATTTGGCTTTTTTTAAAAATGAAGAAATATCCAACAATGTAAAGAAAACAATGAAGGGACACTAGGGAAAATGCAGGAAAGCTTCTCCATGCTTTCCCTTCTTAACTGTCCCCTACCCCAAATCATTTCTTAGACTCGTTAGGCGAATCAGTTGTAAACAGCAGCTGAACTCTGTTTTCTTCTCTTCATTCACTCATTTGCTTGTTTATTAAGTATATACTGAGTTCTGTTTGCCAAACATTGAGCTAAGCTCAAGGGATACATAAACCCATGGTTTCAGATGGGTTGTACCCAGACTTTCAGGGCTAGTTCATTTAGTGTAGCCCAGGGTTGCAACAGGCCTGTAAACACACCACTGTATGCTAAACATCATGAGGAGTGACATGAATAGAGTGTTGGTGAAACACTGCAAAAGGAGACAAGCCCTGCCCGGACTTTGAACTGTGTCACTTTGTATTCTCTCAGGCTTTTGAGATACACCCTGTCTTGTGTTTTATTTTTCTGTGTGGCTGTTTTATCCTTACTATTAAGTTGTACACTCTTTGAGGGTATAGACTCACTGATCCTAAAATCCTCCTCTGGTGCCCACAATCATGCTTTGCATATAATTACCACTTACTAAATATTTGCTGAATAGCTGTGCAACTTTGGGTAAGTTGGTTAACCTCTCTGGACCTCAGTTTCCTCATCTATTAATGAATAACTTGGACTAGAAAAGTAAAATCTAAGGTATTTTCTAACTCTGATTCTATAAGTGGCTGCTATATTATTGTTAGATAAGAAATTATTTTTGGCTACTGGAGCTGGAAGTTGTATACTACGTTAGTTAACAGAAAGATGATAAGGTTAGTATTCTTAAACATTTATAAAATTAATGTATTTGAGGAGTTGAACATGTTTTTTAAAAATATAAGGAAAAAATATAAGATAAAAATATAAAATAATATATTAATTAATATTATATTATATTAATATTATAGTTAATTATATTATTACATTAACATTATACATTATATAATTATATCAATATTATATAATATTATTATAATTAATTATAATTATAATATATTAATTAATAATATAATATAAAATATAAAAAATATAAGATCAGCATGGATTTTAATTCTAACTTGAGCATTGGAAGGAATATTAAATATCCTTCTCTGCTCTAATAATATGGTCCGTCCTTGCTGGCGCTAAACATTATTTAATCATATTGGTTTGAAGTTGAATCATGACAGGTATCCCTTTTTGCTTACTTTTCTTTTCTTTTTCTTTTTTTTTGAGACTGAGTCCTTCTCTGTCACCCAGACAAATGTGCCATAGCGTCATCATGGCTCACTGCAACCTCAAACTCCTGGGCTCAAGCAGTCCTCCTGCCTCAATCTCCCAAGTAGCAGTGACTAAAGGCATGCACCACCATGCCCAGCTAATTTTTCTATTTTTGTAGAGACAGGGGTCTCATTCTTGCTCAGGCTGGTCTCGGACTCCTGGACTCAAGCAGTGTTCCCACCTTGGCCTCCCAAAGTGCTAGGATTACAAGCCTGAGCCACTGCGTCCAGCCACACTTTTCTTTCTTTATAACAGAGCAGCATCCCCTTTATTGCTTAATGGTGTTCTTTTTTGGTGTATATGTGATAAAATACACATAACAAAATTTACCATTTTAACCATTTTTGAATATACAGTTCTGTGGCATTAAGTGTTAATACGTTCACACTGTTGTGCTACTATCACCACCATTCATCTCCAGAACTTTTTTATTTTCCTAACCTGAAGCTCTATACCCATTAAATACTAACTCCCCATTCCTCATTCCTTTCTCTTTATTCTATTTTTATTAGATATTGAATATCAAGGAAAGTGTACAATTATAATAATAATCCTTTACTTTGTAATAGCACTACACACCTTATCAAGCACATCAGTATATTTTGTTTCAGTAGGATTTTGGTAATCATAGAAACCCTAAGAGCGCTGTTGACTATTAACCTCTTAAAACAGAAAAAAAAAGATGTAAACATTATTGTTCCCTTGTTAAAGATGAGGAAATCAAGCCTCAAAGAGATTAAGTAGCTTGGCCAAATGCATGTGTTAATAAATGGCAGATTTGAGTCTCAAAGCCAGGTCTTCTAATAACACTTTCACTGCTCTTTCCAGTATACCACACTGCCTCTTCCCCAAGAGAGATTTTTAATAAGTTTGTTGTTGTTGCTGTTTAATTGCAAATGTTACAGGCCATCTAGACTGAAAAATATTTCTATAATTTTGCTTAGCATTTATAATATAGTATATTTTCACTTCTTCATAGCCCATAACTGCATCATCACTTGGAAATACTTTCATGTGGCTGGCTATACATGAGGATGGTTTAAGCATCTTGGAATACAACTCCATGGTAAGATTAAACCCTAAAGTTTTGCATTGAGTCAACTATTTTCATTGATCAATGTACTATAAACAGAAGGTAATGATATCTTAGTCTGATTTTTCTCATACGCAGAAAACATTCTTCCTAATACTATATAATGAATAGTCATTTTACAAGTACAACTTATGATTATGATTTAATATTTTAAAACAAGATAAGACAGGTTTCCATTGTATATGGGAAAATATTAAGATATCATTATTAAATTGTAATCATGGTTGTATTCATGAAATGACTTTTTAAAAAAATGTTAAGGAAGATTGTTTCCTGTGTAAATAAAAATCTATAAGATATCATTAAAGTAGAAACTTTAATTACCAAAGTTCAGTTTCACTAAGGCTTGTATAACAATTTCTATAATTTCCTGCAGTGTCACTTGCCAGTTCATCTGTACATATACAGTATCTGAGCACTTTCACATAATTAAAAATAGTCAAACTATGCTTTCTGTATGTATTCATTTACTTTCTGAAATTTACAGTATTTTATGTCATATGTTATATGTCCAATTATTTACTAAAAATTTTATTCTTTTTTTTTTTAATCTGGTGGGAAGGAATTATTAAATTCACCTGGCAAGTGTAGCGGGCTCTTCTTACCTGTGGCTATAGTCAGAGAGCACTGGAAATTTTCTGGAAACCAAACTATCTTGTTGTGTTATAGTTACTGTTTCTCCTTATAACTGCTAAAAAACTTTTTTGAAGGAATTTATATTTTCTGAATGCATCTTAGTTCTTGAAAGGATAACTTGAAGACAAATTATAAAATCAGTGACTTAAAGTTAATAAAAAACTGTGCACCAGTTTTGAGTTACCTTAGTCAAGTAAACCAGTTCCCTAGATCCCAGGAAGTGGCCGTACAGGCCAGGAAGTAAACACGGGTAGGTTGCAGTTCTGAGGCATTTTGATGCTATCTGTAATGGTCTTCTCAATCTTGCAAGCTAATCATTAGATATGCAGATTACTTTTAGGCTGTACATCTTTAAATTATATATTTTAAATTATTTTAGAAATACAGTGGGAAAAATTATTTGCTGCATATGTGACAAAGGGTTGAAATTCTTAATATAAGACACAGATGTCTTATGAAACAGTAGGAAAATTCTGAGTACACCAGTAGAGAGATGGGTGAAGGCAATTCACAAAAGAAGAAATACGAATGTTCAACAAATGTAGTTTAAAATGTTAATCTCTTTCCAGAGATGAATACATAGCTAAAAAAATTAAAAAATAAAATGTTAATCTCACTAGTGATCAAATTAATGCAACTTAAAACAGTTAGATTCTACTTTTCACCAGTCAGGTTGCAGAGATTTAAAAGAATGATAATATCCACTGTCAGCAAGACAGCAGTGCTGGGACAGTAAGTGAGTGTAACATTTCTGGAGGAGAGTTTGGAAAAATTCCTTAAAATTGTCCTCATTTTTTGAGCTAGAAATTCCTGTTGTTTGGTTTTATAACTAAAGAAATTAGGTATTATGAAATATGTCCAAACATATTCACTGGAGTATTGCTTAAGATAGTTAACAAATAAAAAATGATTTGCTAGTGATGGACACACCAAAAGCCCTGACTTAAGCGTTATACAAGATATCCATGTAACAAAAAACACTTGCACCCCCTTAATCAATATTTTGAAATAATAAAAAGATTTAAATATCCTGCAATAGCAGGTTGATTAAATAAAAGATTGTCTATAAAATCATTTAAAATGATGTTATACAAGTACCTTTTATCATGGAAAGATATTCACAATGGTTGTTTTAAAAAAAAGCAGAATGGTAAACAGTATGCATGATATTATTTGTTTATATGTTTCAAAATGTATCTATCTGGGTGAACCATATATATTTGCAAGTATTTGACCATTTTAACCATAAAGTATCAGTTTCATATGGCTTAACCTAATATATATAAGAGATATCTGAAAGGACATATAAAAAATATTAACAGTGGTTTTCCACTGGATTCTGGAATATAGATGCTTTTTATTTTTTTTCTGGTATTTTCTAATTTTTCTGCAGTGAGATACTTGTTTCAGAATCAAAATATATTTTAATTGTAAAGGTAGATGATGCCTAAGTAAAATTAGTACTGCTATTATCTATTTTGGATCATAATAGATTTGATTTTTAAAAGATAATTTTTGTACTATACCATAAGTAATATCAGCATTTTCATGGAGATACTTATTAATCATTTTTTATCTTTCTTTGAAAGTAAAGAGCATATAACATATTTCCTTTTTCTTCTCTTTTAAGAGGTTAATAGTCAGCTATGTGTATAAGAGTCTAATGACCTTTGGAGGTTACCAAGATGATTTTATGGTAGTCATTAACAATACACATTCAAAGGACAAACCCACAGAAAAATTACTTTTTGCCATGGCAAAACCCAAGGTAAGTGGAAGCCTTTCTGCCAATTTTATACTGTTTTTTTTCATACTAAAACATTTATTGAGGGAAGACTACATTCCATATGGGAAAATGGACATTACTTATAATGAAACAACCATGGGTCCAAATTCTGACTTACCTTATCTTTCCAAGCCTTGGTTTCTTTGTCTAAGAAATGACTTAACTGACCAACACTTAAGTGCACATACAGTAGTAACATTCATTCCGTGTTGGGCAGGAGGGAGGGGGGAAGAGGGGATGGGTATGTTCACACCTAATGGGTGCTGTGCACACCATCTGGGGGATGCACACACTTGAAGTCTGATTCGAGTGGGGCAAAGGCAATATATGTAACCTACACATTTGTACCCCTGTAATATGCTGAAATAAAAAAAAAAAGAAAGAAATGGTACGTTACTACCTACTTCTTTGGGCTTAAGAATTAAGTGAAGGAAGTTTATAAAGTACTTATAACTCAGTACCTGGTATACAGAAGGTTCAAAATAAATGTTCATGGTGTATAAGTTGTTATTGTCAGGTACTTTATACACCTTATCTTATTCACTTGGAGTTATTTGCTTTTATGGACTCATTCGAGGAAAGGGGCAGGGTTTTACTTGTTTAACAAACTATATAGTTTTAACATCTCTAAGTAAAAGCAATAAATACAAGGATTACATTCTAAAATGTAATTCTAATTTTAGTAAGAAGTACAAGAAATTGATTTTCCTAAAACTTTAACTATCTTAAAATTCAGAATATGAAGCTTTTTTAAAAGAAGGAAGATTGGAAGAAATCTTCCTTAATTAAGTTTGTACTTAGGTGAAGCTAGCTAGCCATTAAGTGCAGAAAGATCAGGGCCCACTCAGGACTTTAAATAGTTGTTATGACACTGTCTTTCTTAATTCATATATTCACAAATGTGGCTTTAAGATAATTGATAGAGTTGTACTACTGACTGTCACATTTCCTAATACTGCCACTGAATTTGATTGTGAGATTCACTCTTTCTGCTGGTTGAAGTGATGAAAAAAATGTGTCAGTGCCTTGATGGTGCTGGACATGTAAGTACTTCATTGTTTGCTCTAGAAAGAAGAAAATTCTGGTAACCTGGGCACTTGCAAATGAAGATTTCTCATGGCCGATCCGCTGCTCTCTTGTGGAAGTGATGAGAACTTCTCAGGAGTATAACAATTCTGTTTTTCTTGTTTTAGATTCTTGAGATCACTCTTTTGATCGCCAGTTACATAAATAACTTCCATCAACAAAAAGCAGCATTTCACCACCTCTCTGCTCCAGCACTGCTCTCAGCCCGGCCCCAGGGAGCCCAGCCCAGGGCAATGGGAAGCCAGCCCTTTCTGTCAAGCAGCAGACCAACCAAAGGCCCCACCTTACTCTGAAAGCCTGAACATTCATTCCTTGTCCTCTGTGCAAGGGCTGCATCAGCTCCCAACAAGTTCGTTTACCCCTGGCAGCATGGTATCCACACACCAGTGCTCCAAACTTTAACAGCAATGGGAGTTACTCTCTTTTATCTATTCTTAATTATTTAAATGAATATTAACAATGAAATATAAACATAAAATTTGCCAACATGCTAATTTTCTCTTAGAATCAGTGGGTTAGAATTCATCAGTTTTTCCATCTCCCTCCACCGTTGTCATCAGACACATCATTCAATGTGGCGTTTTTCTTTTCTTTTTTCTTTTTAATATTCTGGCGATCTTTAGAAAGGGAGATTCCAAATTCTCCTTTAGTAAAACAGTTGATTATTTGGAAATGTTCACTGCCGAAAAAGTAAATGCTGTAATTAAATGTGCTTTTAATCAATGATACGGTGTTTGGAAAGGAGTGGAGTACACAGTGTAAGAAACAGCTGTAGGGTGGTGTGAAGGGTAAATTTTTAGAGCAAGTACAATAAATCTTCTGGCTCTATGAATCATTAAATGAGAAAGCAGGAGTTAGGTAACCTAAACCTCCTATGTGGTATTAGAAAGTATACCCTGTCACCTTTTCAGATCATTGGAGTGTAAAATTTAGAATGAGACAGTGATTCCAGACATTCCTTGGCTGTCAACATAGCCCAAGTTCACTAGAATATTCCACTCATTTCACTGCATTTGGTCATCTTGACCTTGCTTTGTTAAGTAATAATATCTTTGAAAACAAAGACAATCCTTAAAGCTTTGCCCCTCATACAGTCCTTTCTATAGTTTGAAAACAAATTCCAAAAACATTTTTTAAAAGAAAAGAGAAAATAATTTTTCTGTCAAAGGAGGTAAAATTTTAGTTGATAGAGTCTTGAAATGTATTACTTTACTAGGGTACGTAAATGGTCAGGGCATTCCAGTATGTGTCCAAACAATGTAATTAGTATTCATGGTAAAAATGAAACTGTGATAAGACATGAAATTTATATTATAAAAATGTTCAATTGTAATAGTAATCATGAGTATACTTAATTTTATTTATGTATAGAATATTTGTATTTATTTTTTGACATATATTTATCACTGTCATATTTTTTTAACCAACTTGTGAAAAATGTTAGCTGCTGAGTTAATTTGTTGGCAGAGCCTTCATATTTTCTTCTTTGCTGCTTTCTCCTTATGGCAATGTACTGTTCTCACATTAAGCCTTTTAAAAATGTTCCATCCCATATTAGCATCCCTAGAAAGGGCACAACCAAGAATGCATTGCTTAGGTAATATTGTGCTTTGTTGGTAATGACAGAAGATCAAAAAAAACCCATTGAAATAAATTTCCATTGACTATTTCCCTACATCTTTTGAGCCACGACTACTCATTGAGTAAGCAAATTAATTTTCAAAAATAAACTGGTTACTAGTTTGGGATGCCTCTCAGGAGCCTTTGGCTGTGACACAGTAGAGTTTCTAAGTTCCCAGAAAGCCATTTCATAATTAGGTGGTGAGCCAGAGGCTTGGCAGAGCTGTTACTTATATGTGAGGCTTTATTCTCAGGCGATAGTTTATTCACCATCTGATAAACCCCTCCCCCCAATCTTCTAATTTAAACAGGTAGTGAAAGTTTAGCTTAAACTGTAGTACCTTAGACTTGGCATTTATTTTTGATAGAGCAGAGATAAAATATTTTGATGGAAAGAAATCAATTTTCTGTAACTGATGATGTGAAAATTTTATTTTCTGGGAAATTACATAGCCATTTAAAAAATTCAAGGTATGTTATTATGATTGGTTACAAGAGAATAATAGTAGATGTTTAATTGTAATATTTGTCTCCTATCATTTTCTTCCCTTTCAATCATAATAAATGATTTACAAAACCCATTTTGAGCATTATCTTTTGAATAATCTTCAAGAAATACCTAATGTTTTCATTGTCAAAGCTGAGGTGTAGTACCAGTGAAAATGGTAGTTATTACTTCCTTCTCTTGCATTCATGCTTTGTCTTCAGTGTTGCTTTGTTTTATCCATATAAAAGGAAGCTGTTTTGGCAAATTGTAATTTTAATACATTTGTATGCATAATGACACATAATATGTAAACAGATAAAAATTTTGATTCTCCCAGATTTCATAAGCTCTTTAAGGGAGCTTATTTCATATAGCTAAGTTGAATGAACTGTGTTCCAAAAATGTATTTTAAATTTTCTGGAGTTTGTGTGTGTGTGCGTGTGTGTGCATGCACACGCGCCCTTAATACCAAATACTGCCATAGCTTGGAAATGAATATAACTTTCAATTTACAAGAGAAGTTAGTCACAACTTACAAAGAGTCTTTGTTTCCAAACTGTATTTAATAGTTTGTTGTTTGGAAATTTTTTCTATAGAAAAAAATACATGGTGGTCAGATTCCTCAACAATAAATTTAACCCATAATTGCACTGAAGCATAATTCTGAAGAACTTACCACTATAAATAACTGTATTTCTCTAGAAAAAGGCTTTAAGTGTTCCCAGATGCCAAGAACATATTTCCTCCATCCACCCACTCTCTAGCTGCCATGGACTTTGGTGATGCTGGATTTGACACTAGTCAGCTCTGGGCTTATTTCTGTGGAGGCAATGCTCTAATAATGTGGGGATGGAGGAAAGGAAGTGAGGAACAGAAGAAGTGGATGTGGCAGCTTCTCTGCTACCTACCTGGTTAGTGCAGAAATCACATCCCTTCTCACATTTTCCCCCATTCTCTTTTCCTTAAAAAGAAGGGAATTTTATTGCAACAGGAGGAACTTTTTTTCCTTTAAACTCCAAATCAAGGTAAGTCCACACACACATATTTAGGATGAAGTATGATTTGTCCATATTTCAGCAGGACCAATACACATCTTTTCTTGAGCATTTAAGTGGGAAAGTTGGTCCTACACTGAAGAGTTGGTAGGCCTGGGAAGAAGGCTAGGGTGAGGAGACCTGATAAGCATTTGCTCCATATGGTGATTTTAATTATGGAATTTAATTTTACTTAAATTGTACATAGTCATGATGACTATGGAGGCACATTTATAATCAACATCAATCCAAAAATCTTCATTGTATGCTTTATAATTATTTTGCCATCAAGTGATAGGCAAGGAACAAAAACTTTACTAGGGAAAACTGTATTAGCAAATAACTCCAAAATAAGACACAAATGTTCACCACAGCACTTGAATACAGTGCTGTATTCTAGCACTTTGCCAACGTAATCTTCTAATAAACAGTGTGGGGGCGGGAGGTGTCCATCTCTTTCTGACTAGGGAAACATCTGTTAGCAAATAACTCCAAAATAAGACACAAATGTTCACCACAGTACTTGAATACAGAGTACCCCTCCTTCCAGCACTTGCTAACATAATCTTTTAATAAACCATGTGTGTGTATTGGGTAGGTGGGGGGTATCTCTCTTTGAAGGTGCTGGTAGGTTATATTGTGCTTTTATTCTAATCGGATGACTCTTCTTTAGCAGTAGAAGTGGCAAAAGAAGGCTAATTCCCTCTCTCACCATGTGTTTCTAAAGAATTCCCAGGAATCCCTAAGAACCAAATGTTGAGTAATACCCAGGAGATGACTTGGAAGTTATTAACTTCTTGAATTTCTGGAAAATACTGTCAAACTGTGGTAAGAGTTGCCTTTTATGAGAGAAAAGCTTATAGAAAGTGTGTAACTTTAGGGCTCGGAGTGGTGGCTCACGCCTGTAATCCTAGCACCCTGGGAAGCCAAAGTGAGAGGATCACTTGAGGTCAGGAGTTTGAGACAAGCCTGAGCAAGAGTGAGACCCTGTCTCTACTAAAAATAGAAAACTTAGCCGGGCATGGTGGCATGCGTCTGTAGTCCCAGCTACTGGGGAGGCTGAGGCAAGAGGATTGCTTGAGCCCAGGAGTTTGAGGTTGCAGTGAACTATGATGACACCACTGTACTATACCCGGGGTGACAGAGCGAGACTCTGTCTCAAAAAAAAGTGTGTAACCTTAAAAAAGCTTGAGGAGAGTTCTTACTAGCTTTTGGACTATGCACAGTTTATAAGATTTGCCTCCCAGGGGTGAGGTATCATCAACACTGATGTTATGCTCTCACTGTTCTACTGAAATATCTTTACATGAAGTTACCATCTACCTCCTAACTGCCAAGTCCAGTGGACCCCAGATGGTCCAACTGTCTGCTGGATGATACTTCACACTCACCATGTCCCTCTCAACCCGGGTTTCCTACTCTGTTCCCCCAACAATTAGTTAATAGGCTCACCAATTCATCAGTCAACCAAGAGAGAAACAATGACTTTTCTCCTTTTCCCCAAGGCCCAACTCACTACTGTTTAGTAACTATATTAGACAGAACTCTTTTTGTTGTAAATTCCAAAATTCAACTTGAACTACCTTAGACAACAATTAGAAAATTTATTACAAGGATACCAGGATGTCTCATACAATCCAAGGGCAAGCTGAACAACCAAGCCATAAGAAAGATGAGGACACAGATGAGCCTTGAGCCTCAGGGACAACTGGAACCATGAGAAATATGCCAGGACATTCTATTCATATAAATGTGTGCCTGCTTCATGGTTTCAAACTACAAAATCGCTTCTTCATTTAGTAGAAAATATGCTAATTTCCTCCAGAGGAGAGGTGGCTTGCTTTTCCCAATTCTAATTTGAAAAATCCCAGGAAAGGGCTGTAATTAACCCAATTCATACTAGATGTTTACTCTGAACCACTTCAAACTTACTCAACATTAGGAGAATGTTTAAGTAAATTATGAAAAAATGTATATATAATGGAATTTTCTGCAGTCATCAGTGTTATGTCTATGAAGAATTTTTAAAAATTGATATGCATTAGAGTTGAATTAAAAAAATAAATAGAAATAAAAATTGATATGGAGAAGTAAATGTTAAAATCAGGATATTAACTTTACAATTAATCTCAACTCTATGAGAAAAATGATTAGGATGAAACATCAAAATGCTTAACAGATATTAGTTCTGGGTATGCTTATTTTACCCTTTTTATTTTCTCTGCAGACCATTTTTTTCTACAATAAGCTTACATAACTTTGAAAACAAGGAAAAAAATATAAAAACTCTTGTCATTTTCCCAGCTATTGTTAATGACCTCCATATGGTCTTCTAGACTCCAAAACATCATTCACACAGCTGCAAAAAATTATCTCACTGAAATCAGTCTAGTCATGACACACTCCTAGTTTAAAATCTTATTTGGTTTCTCATAATAAACACAGTGAAATTCAGACTGCAGGATCATTCACAGTACCCCAATCTACCTGTCCAGTTTGCTCTCCCACCTTATCTCCACCAGGCACTTTATATGCTCTGCCCCAAACTATTCACTTCCCCAAATACATGCTGCACACGCCTTCTGCACTGTTGGTCATTCCATCTAGCAAACAGCATAAAATTGTCTCCTTCTCCATCAAAAGCTTTGAAATCCTTGGGTCTTCTTGGGATGATCTAGTAGAGGAGCTCAAATCTTTGTATATTCTTACCTTAAGAACAATTTTCATCTACCCAACAAGGTCAACTTTCTTTGCCCAAGTAGGAAGCCTCAGAAGAAATAAAGGAAGAAAGGGGAATTCATTTGCTTAATCAGATCAATTGAATGAACTGAATCAATGCTGCTGATCAGTGCCCAGCCAGATAACCTTAACCTTCCCTGTTACCAGGCTTCTTCCTTAAATCACCCATCCAGTTATCCAAACAAATAAACTCTTGAAGTGCTAGTACTGTGCCTAGTACATAGCAAGCACTTAGCAAAACTGTTAGCTGTCATTATTGCTATCAATATCAACAGGCATTCCCAACTAGCATGCAAAGGCATTCCAAAGTTCCATAACCCAAATCATCACAATGTGTCCCATATCAGTTTGTGATCTTACAGGCTGGCTAGTACCACCAGGCTACATAGATGTTGATTCAATGATAGATGTATCAACCTCCCTTAACATCATCCTTTCTCTGTTGAACTCCATTCACCTTACATCCCTTCCTATGTGCAACTGTTGTCTTCTGTGTCTCCAAAATACACCTAGGTGTTGGGAGGATTTTATTCCCCAAAACTTTATCTGTAGTCAATGCCCTTTTCTTTATCAACCATCTGCCTCATTTCCAGGAATATATTTTTTGTGTTTCTTTGTTTAAAGTTGCTAGTCAGTAGCTTACTGCATGATAATAATAAGCATTAAGAACTTAAAATGTGGCAGACACACAAATAAGTTATGTTTTACAAATATTTATCTCATTTAAAACTCATAATCTTTCCTTGCTTTTACAGGATCTGAAACTAGGGCTTAGAGAAATTGAGTGATTTACCCGGTGTGGCAATGTGGCAACTCAGCGAGTGTGAATGCATCACGACTTGACTCTATCTTACTCCAAATCTCATGTTCTTGAACATCAAACCATAGAAGCCAAGCCAGGGGGGTGGGAGGGAAATTCTCTCTTTCAAATATTCAGGGCATCTTGGGCTAGAAAGCCTGAGTCTACTCAGCATTCAACAGAGACCAAATACTATCAGTGCCATGACTGTTTCACCAACTCCTTCAGGCATAGTCACATGCTCTCATGTAATTTTTTGTGACTCTCTGCAATAGCTTCTTGGATTATTATAAGTAGCTGTGTACATCTTTCTTGAGGGTAGGGATGTTGTCTTACTCATCTTTTTATTCATTACTCTTGTAGCACAGGACCATGCATATAGTAACAACTCAATGTTTGTTATTGATATAAAGAGACCACAAAGTTCAAACAAAAATAGTCTGCATTCATAAAGTAAATGAAGTATGTAGGAGATGCACTTGCTTCATTAACTTACTATATAAATACATAATATGCTATTACCTAAAACCTGAAAACTCTAAACATTCAGAAAATTGAAAAATATTAAAATCACATGCCTTTACTTTTAAGGTCTGAATATTCTTTGCTTAAGGTAAATTAGTAGAAAATAGCTCAAGGGATTGTTTCACCCTCTGTTTGCAAACCATGGCTACTGAGGAGAGAAAAGTAAAAGATGAGAGAGAGCAGAGACCCCTGGCACATAGTTGGCATTCAGTAGAGCATTATTTAAATAAAAGAACACGTCCAGCCCCAAAACAATTGCTTTTAGGTCCCAAGTTCGTAACCCTTGTCACCTCGTTCTCTGGCATCCTAGGGCCTGAAGCCCACAGCGAGAGTCGAAAAGAAACGCTGAGAACTATATTTCCCATGATGCCTCTCTTCGGCACGCAACCGCGGCCGCGACGTCGCTCCCATGGCAACTCCGGAGCCTGCACTCCCGGCTCCTCGCTGAACTCGTCGTGGGCCTGGTTCTAGGCTGGGCTCTAACGCGGAGCCCACGACGTTTGGGGCGGCCCAGCCACGATGCCCAGGTATTCCCTCCACCCTGCCTGCGCCCGGCCCGCGCTCCCCTCAAGACCTTTCCTCTTTGCTACTCCAGCCTGTGAGGGGCAGAGGAGGGAGAGGGAGCCCACGCGGGACCTGCTGGGGGAAGAAGATTGCGGGTCTGACTTGCTTGCAAACCCTGTCTGGATGGTTAGGGACTCCTTGAGCAAGAAGAGTCTGCCTGCCGCAAACAGGTAGAAAAATTCCCTAAGTAGAAACGTAGGAGATTTTGAAGAATCATCGACTCCACCCATTCACTGATTCAGTAAAAGTTTCTTGCGAGCCAGGGACTGTTCCAGGAGCAGGGCATTCGGCGGTGAACTAGACCACAAAGCCGCCTGCGCTTCTGCCGAGTTCTGGGGCGGGGTTCACGGCAAAAATAAATGAGGGAAACTTGGAAGGCACAGTGGAAAGTATAACATCACTTTGAAGGGGGGAAGCGGGGACGGCTTGTAAAATACATTTTAGCTCTTCAGTTCTGTGATGTCCATTTTAATTACCTGTTCTCAAGATAGTCCTAAACCACCTCTGAACAACTTCTTAGTATGTCGGGAAGAGGGTCAGGGAGTGCATCCGCGGGATAAATCTTTTTCTCACCTTGGGATCAGTGGTGTTATCTCCTTTTGAGTTTTATGAATTTAGTGTGAAAAACTCGTCTTTCAATCACAGTGTAATTGGTTACAGTTATAAAGCTATGGTTATAGTCACAAATTTCCGTAGGTGGCATGCCTAATTACAGCACCTCCTGCCCGCCTCTCTGCTGCGTACTTGGAAAGCAGATGATCACATTGTGAAAGAATGATTTGTAAATGCAGGACAACAGACAAGCCCAGAATGGGTCCTGCAGGCTCACCTGTGAAATAAACGCATGAATTTTAGTGCAAGCATTTAAGGACTCCAGTTTTGGCGCTTTCTTTATTCCGAGTACTATCCTTGAATAGTAATAATTATAAGGTCTCAATAATTTTGTAATTGTATAGGACAGACCCTAAACTAAATGCATATTTTAATAATCGTGACAACTCTGTAAAGCTGATATTCTTTTTTACTGGTATTTTAGAGACGAAGAAACAGAGTTGACCCTGGGAACTAGCACAGAGGTTTGCATATATTACGTGCTCAGAAATATTTGTTTAATTAATAAATGAATGAAGGCCTAGAGAGGTTCACATACAAGTTCACATACATATACAATAGCAGATTCAGGGTAAGCATTCATCAGCTCTTGCCCAAGTATTTTTTTAGTTCAATACTCCATTTTCACTTAGTTTTTAATTTTTTAAAAAAGATAGTATATAATCTTAATTTGTATAAAATTATGTATGTGTGTAAAAAGATGATTGAAAGGATGGTTTTCAAAATGTGATTTTATATGATGTCTTTTATGTTTTTAAATTTTAAAAAAGACATTCTGAGTCAAAAACAATTTAAAAAACAAAAACAAAAAAAGAGAAATGTTTCAGGGAGCAAAGATTATTTAATACACTGGTTTTGCACATTTCCCATTCCTTAAGTGTTGGTAGTTTTCAAGTTTTATTAATACATTACCAAAAGTCATGTACCTTCGTGTGTGTCTGAGAAGCTAACACACAGGTATGAACCTTGCTATAAGCCCCAAAATCAGATAACCTCATATCCTGTGATAAAGGCTCTGCTCTTCAATTTCAGTATTCTTCAAAGAACTAATTCAAAACAAAACAAAACAAAACTTACAGAATGACTAATCTGCGGATGTTTTACCAGGTTATTGTTCCCCAGAAAATAATACTGATTTGTTTTATAAATTTTACTGAAATAAAATGTCTCTGAGCTTGAAATAAATATTTGAAAGGATTCTTTTTATATTTTTGAATTTTGTTTTTCTGCCTCTCATATAGTGAAACTCTCTGGGAAATTGCAAAAGCTGAAGTGGAAAAAACAGGGAGAAATGGATGTGAAGGTGATGCAGTTGAAATTGGAGAAAAATCTGTTTTCTTCATTGGCAGTAAAAATGGGGTAAGGCTTTCTTTTTAACTTTTCTCTTTCAATTACTATGATGATTTAATAACCAGTGGTAAAATTTATTTTAATACTTTGATAAAAATTTAGATACTTAAACTCTTTAACCAGATGACCGATCTGGTTTAGCATGAATTAGAAAGTACTTATTGTTGATCTACGAAAAATTATAATAGTCAACAAAGCTTTTTAAAAAATATTTTAACTGTCATTTTTTATTTCATAATTTGAAAATATTCAGGTCTTCTATAAAATCTAATATAAAAGCTGAATATTTCAGCTTCTCAATAAGTCAATATCTTAAGTTCATATTTTGGATTTAGTTACTTCACTTTCAGGAATCTCATTAAAGGAATAATGAAATTATGTCAGTGATGTTTGTTATAGGGTTATGAATTGTTTTGGAAAACATGAGGAAAATATGGCAGCAGTTCCATTGGACCACTGATTGGTAGGAAGAGACCCCTCCCCACTCACTGTAAGTTTCTATTGTATTTAGCCAAGCATGCAGAAAGGTTTTGAAGTGGCCACACAGAGCAAGAGCAGATGCATTATACCTTTATCCAGCTTTGCCTGGCCCACAAAATTTCCTGCCCAGGAGGCAGAATTGCTGGTGGACCTGTTTAAAAAAGGTTGAGGTTTGCCAGATGCAAAATACTAAAGTCTATGCAGCATCATAGCTCATTTCTATTTGGGATCCATATTACTGTTCAGTTTCTGTGCTTCTTGCTTCCATTTAAGGGCATTGGCACATATAAAGCTTTCAGAAACTAAACTGCGTCAACAAGGCTACAAGTTCCCTGAGCAGCCTCAGGGCCCAGGCAGCCTCAGCACCCGTCTTGTCTTTAGCTATGTCTCATAAGGCCTTCCCTGCACAAATGGACACCCAGCATTGTGAGGTATTATATACAACATTAAAATTATATTTATTGGGGGAAATAACTATATAACCAAAAAAGAGTTGTTAGAAATGAAAGAAAATGATATAATGTGAATTGAAATAAGCAGGACACAAATTTTATATACAATATGATCTCAACTATATAAATACATAAAGATGAAAATTAGAAATATGGATAGTAAAATTTTAATCACTGTGTGTTTTTTTTTTTTTTTTTTT
>CAUYRT010020474.1:0-26120 GCA_963574885.1 Lepilemur ruficaudatus
TGGCGTCAGCCTAGCTCACAGCAACCTCAAACTCCTGGGCTCAAGCGATCCTCCTGCCTCAGCCTCCCGAGTAGCTGGGACTACAGGCATGCGCCACCATGCCCGGCTAATTTTTTTTTCCTCTCTATTTTTAGTTGGCCAATTGATTTCTTTCTATTTTTAGTAGAGACAGGGTCTCACTCTTGCTCAGGCTAGTTTTGAACTCCTGACCTTGAGTGATCCGCCCACCTTGGCCTCCCAAAGTGCTAGGATTACAGGCATGAGCCACCACGCCCGGCCTATTTGTGTCTTTTTAAGAGACCAGGTCTCGCTCTGTCACCCAGGCTGGAGTGCAGTGGTGTTATCACAGCTCACTGCAACCTTGAACTCCTGGACTCGAGAGATCCTCTGGCCTCAGCTTCCCAAGTAGGTGGGACTACAGACCCGCACACCACCAAACCCAGCTAATTTTTTTTTTTTAGAGATCGGGTCTCACTATGCTGCCCAGGCTGGTCTCGAACTCGTGGGCTCAAGCAATTCTCCTGCCCTGGCCTCCCAAAGTGCTGGGATTACAAGTGCAAGCCACTGCAACCATCCCGGAATAATGTTTGTAAATGCTTACAGTGAATGAAACGTACAGGATCACAAAAAGAAACCAATTGCAGTTGATCGTCATTATTTGCAGTTTCTGTACTTGGGAATGCGCCTACTTGCTAAAATTTATTTGTAACCCCCAAATCAATACAGTGCTTTCACGGTCCTTCCGGGACATACTTATACACAGCTGCAAAAAAAATTGAGTCGCCTGATGTGCAGATTCCCAGCTGAGGCGCTCTTGCGTCAGCTCTTGTACAGTAAACAAATGTCCTTTTCTTAGTCTATTGGGTGCCACACTTTAAAAAATTTTTTAGCTTGTTGTTGGTGATTTCCCTGTTCAAACAGCCCTCAAGCATAGAGCTGAAGTGCCGGCAAGTGTTCCTAAGCCTAAGAAGGCTACGATGTGCCCTGTGTGTTAGGGACGGACTGTACGATTCCATTCATGTGAAAATTTAGGTAAGGACAGTGCTTCTGAGGTTGAGGGGGAGGTATCGACTGCAAAGGGTCATGAGGGGACTTTTTGGGGTGATACAGTCTATGAGTTGAGTCTGATGGTGGTTACGCAGGTGTGTGTACCAATCTCATCAAACTACACTTAATTGTGTGCATATTATTATATGTAAATTATATCTTTAATAAAATGGGTTTAAAAAAATAAAAAACAATGTTTTGTTAGACTCGCTGGGATCAACACCCAGCTCAGCCACTTACTAATTATGTAACCTTGGCCAAGTCACTTTACCGCTCTGTGCCTCAATCTACTCATCTGTGAAATGGAAGTGAAAATAGTATGTTCTTCAGTAAGTTGCTTTGAGGTGGGGGGGATTAAATGTGGTAGTTTATTTAAAACTCTTCTAAGAGTGGCTGGCACCTAGCAAGCAGTCAGCATGAGCTAAATCGGCCATAGGTACAGAGCTTTTCTGAAGGTAAGGAAAAGGTAGTGAGCCAGAGAAGAGGGGAAGGGCCTGTATAATGGCACAAAAGTGTGAAGAAGTATATGGTGGTCCCAGAGAGCCAGGCAGGGATCACTAAGGCATCAGTGATGGGACAACAAACACTTGGCTGAGGGGCTGGGACTTTGTCCTGAGGGTGCTGAGGAGCCACAGGAAGGCTGTGAGCAAAGAAGGAGCCAGGTCAGCTCTTAGGATCCAAAGGGAGGAGGACTGGAGGAGAAGACTGGAGGCTTAGAGGTGGGGAAGGAGTCTGGGCTGCTGGTCCAGGAGAGAGAGGAGGGGCGGGGCAGGGGACTCACAGGCTGCGGGAGGGGAGGCCCATTCAATGGTCTGGCTTGGTGATTGGGTGTGGGGGGGGGGACCCATCAACTTGGAGACTCAGAAAAAGATAGGATGTGAGGGAAGACCCACAGGCAGGGATGACGGATGTGATGGCCCTGGGGGACAGAGAGGAGGCGTTGGCAGAGAACTAATAAAGAAATTATACCGGAAATCTTACAATATTAGGAGTTTTGCCGGGAAGGAAATATGCCAGGGAGCACAGCCTGTGCAGAGGCCTGGGGACAACAGAGCGCGCTCATTCAGCGACTGCAGAGAGGTTTGAACTGAGGACAGAGTGCAAGAGGAGAAACAAAAGGCAGGGTCCACAAAGTCCGCTTTTTGCATTCATCTTCATTCAACTGGGATCTTTCTGCAGATCACGGAAAGCTTCCTGGAAGCGGCTGCCTTTAAACTGGGCCCAGACGGACCTGTAAGATTACGCCAGACCAAGAGAGGTGGGCGTTCCGGCAGCGGAAGGGACTGGGCAAAAGCCAGGTGGCCTGAGAGAAGTTGATGAGTTTTAAAAACTTGGAATAGGTCGGGCGTGGTGGCTCACGCCTGTAATCCTAGCACTCTGGGAGGCCGAGGCGGGAGGATCGCTCAAGGTCAAGAGTTCGAAACCAGCCTGAGCAAGAGAGAGACCCCCGTCTCTACCAACAATAGAAAGAAATTAGCCGGACAACTAAAAATATATAGAAAAAATTAGCCGGGCACGGTGGCGCATGCCTGGGAGGGCTATGCTACTAGGAAGGCTGAGGCAGGAAGGTCGCTTGAGCCCAGGAGTTTGAGGTTGCTGTGAGCTAGGCTGAGGCCACGGCACTCTAGCCCGGGCGACAGAGTGAAATTCTGTCTCAAAAACAAAACAAAACAAAAAACTTGCAATAGTTGTACAGAGGGCTGGGGATTAAATGTATTGACAGCTGGTTCCTGTTTCTGACTTGTTTCGGGACCCCAGATAAAGCTCGCCCTCTCTCTGAGCCTCTCACTGCTTCAGTTTTTTTCCCCTAGGTAAATGGGCACAAGCTCCCTTGTTCTTCGAAACTCCCCTCCGAGGCCGGGAGAATCCACCGAAGGGACTAGGGGCGCTAGTTCCTTTGAGCCAATCGCTGGTGCCTAAAGCCCTGCGTTCCTCCAACCCGCGGGCCAATTGCCTTGTTCTCCTTGAGGCCAGCCGCTTGGCGAGTTCTGGCCTAAGGCCTAGTGACGTCACTTTTTGGGTAAACCAATAGCAGCGATTAAAAGGCGGGTCGTTTTGGTGATGGACAGCTCTGTTTCAAGACGTCCGCTTAGCGCGGGGCCCGCCGGGAAGCTTTGAGGCGGTGCTGGGGGAAAGGGGCGGACACTCTTGGTTGACTTTACCCAATCACCAGTCGCGCTTCTTGCAATAGACGGGCAGTTGTCCCCATCCTGGTCGATTTGAGGGGGCGGGACCCTGAACACCAGTCTGGGCAAACCTCTGACCTTTGACGGGCGTCTTCTCGAGCCAATTGCTAGACGGTATTCTCAGACGTGCCGCCTCCACTACCAATGAAATCTTCTGGCGGGGTTGCGGTAGGCGGGCCGTGGACCCTCCGCTATAAAGGGGTCCGGGGGAGTGAGGAGAAAGGGGGGGTCTGGACGGCCGGAGGAGGAGTAGGTGCGGGTGAAGATGGCGGCAGCCGAGCCCGCGAACTGCATCATGGAGGTGAGTGTCTGGAGCGCCGACGGGGGCGGGGGCCAGCTTGGGGGTCGGTGTTTTATGTCTCCGTTGTGAGGAAAGGGTTCTAAGTCTGCGAATTGGAGCTGATGGCCCCCAGCCACACTGAGGGGGCGCCGCACGCTCCGGATCCAGGGATATGGTTTGAGATGGGGGCTCCCTAGCTTTCGGGAGCCTTCGGCATCCGGCCTAGCCGAAGGTGTTTCATCCCTCCTCTTACGTAGATGAGGGCTGGGGGCGCTTCCGGCCAGGCCCCCACGTGGCCACGGCGCGGCGGGTGGGGAGGGGGTGTGCCGAGCCCGGTGGCCCGGCGGGCTCCACGTGCCGGACAAAGGCCCCGCCCCCGACTGGGGGAGAGCCGCTTGGGGATGAGGAGGGGGGCTCCGACCCTTCCTCTGAGGCCCCATCTCTGCTCCCGGGAGTCCAGGACACACCGGGTAGAATTTCCCTGGGGCCCTCCACAATGTAGAGAAGAGTGTCTTGGGAGGGGCAGCGCTTCTCAATCCTTTACAACCCGCTTCCAAGGTCCCGGGGCATCTGCTGGGGCATCGGTCTAGGCTTTGTGTACTCCGGGTTTGAGACTGGAGGAAGATGAAGAATTGGTCTTCCACCCGCCTTTCCTGTCCTTGAATTCTCCCCACCCCCGCCCGGGGCTTTAGGAATTGCGGGGGATGGGGCATGCCCCTGTGACCTCCCTTTGGGTGGTGGTGGGTCATCTAGATGGAGGAGCTCCTTCCCAATAAGGCGCCGTGCACCCCCTTGTGGCCATTTCTGGATGTGTGGGAGGGGCATCTTTTTCATGGGGCGTGTCCCTAAGCCCACCTCCCTGTTGGATCCCTCCCAGGCGGGCGGAGGGAGGGCCTGTCTGCTGGGAAGGAGTTGTGATGGGATGTGTACACACTGTGGCCTTTACTGTCTGGTGTAGCCTTTTATCTCTCGGGCCTTTGTGAGGATGAGAGATGACCTCCCCTCTCTGAAGCTCTGGGGCGGGGAGGTGGGTCCTGAGCCTGGGAGTCTGAAATGGTTTGCTGTGAGGTTTGATTCTTGTGCAGCCGTGTGGGGGAGGTTTCAGTCTTGCGTTTCACGCCCTCTTGGGCTGGCTTGTCTGGTGGTGGTATCAGTGGAACTGAGAAATGAGTTCCAGTGGGAAATCCCTTCCCCAGCCGCCCTTGGTACAGGCGTCCTCATTGGCTTGGGAAAATTGGGGGGAGGGGTGCTTGGAGCCCAGCGGGTCATGGCCTGAGACTGCTCTTGGAGCCTTGGGAAGTGGTCACATCTAGAAGAGATGTAATCGGATGGGGCCTCTGTCCTTCCACCTGTTACCCTGTAACATTGTCTGGAGGGGGAGGGCAGTTCCCCAGACGCATGCCATTGGGGGCAACTCCCGGGGGTCACTCCAGTGACCCCCCCACACACACACACACACAAACACCACTCTCTTGGCTCGCTTCTACACCGGGGGCTCTATGGGTGGAGGAAACATCTTCCCCAGAGGTTGCTTCAGGCTTGGCCTCACACCTGGGGGTCTTCAGGGCCTGGGATGGGTGTCTAAATGGGGGCCATGGGCTCTGACTTGCCAAGCCACATTCTGGAGCCTCGATTTCTTGAGAGAGTCCAGAAACTGGCCATCCTCCCCGGGACTCCACCTTCCTGGATAGAGGGTGATAAGTGCAGAGGTTGGTTCCAGCTCCTTTTGTCTGGGGCTCCTGAGTGCAGGTCAGGAGCCAGAGGCTGTGGTACTAGCTCTGGTGGGGGTGCCTGTGGGCCACTCCTCTTTTCTGAAATCCTCTCAGATGAGAGACTGGTTTGCAGAACTGGCAGGTGCCCTGGGGGCATTCCCTTGCCAGCCCCCTCCCTCCAGTTATTCATGGCACCCCAGGATGGGGGTGTGTGTTAGGAAGTGTCACCTAATCTGGGGGGATTAGGTGATGAGGGGGAGCGACAGCTGGCGGTGCCTGTGTGCCTGGCTGGTGCCAGTTCCTCTGGCCTAGATGGGGGAGGTGTGTGTGGTCAGCTGCCTGGCCAGAGTAGGGCAGCGTGGGGGCTGGCCACCATCTCTCCAGCCACAGCTGGGATAGGAGACCCCCTTTTTTCCCCAGCTCCTCCCTTCCCTTTCTCAAACAGCCCTGCCTCATCACCCGTCCCCTCTGCCCCTACTCCCCCACCAAGGAAAAGGAAAACTGCTGGAAACCCACTGCCCCAAGAGCCCAGGCCCCACTGCCCGGCCCTCCCCAGCCACTCCCATTAGCTAATCGTTTCTCCCTGTTACTCTCTCCTAGAATTTTGTAGCCACCTTGGCTAATGGGATGAGCCTCCAGCCGCCTCTTGAAGAAGTAAATATCCTTTTGTGAGACCCCTCCCCACCCCCACCTCCATCCACATAAATATATCTTGCCACACATCTGGCCCTTTCTAGAAGTCTAACCATGTCCCTCTTGCTTCAAACCAGTTTACCCCATGCTGCAAAACATTCACTACAAACCCCTTCAGGTCCACGGCCCCCATCTGGCCTCCCCAGTGTCTACTTCCTTAACTCCGTCTCCAGCCCCCTTTGCCCTTCCCTGTGTCTGCCCCAGTTCTGCTTCCCCTCCCCTCCCCAGCTGTGGGCTGAGCTAGAGACGGGGGCAGAGAGACTGGAGAGATGGTAGGCGTGGCTGAGGTATCGGGGTGCTTCCCTGGATGGTGCTTTGGGGGGGTCCTGGAAGTGGAAAATGGGGTTAGGTTTTGGGGCTCCTGGGGGAGGCAAGATGGCAGGTGGGGGCTGTAGGGTTGTCATGTTATGACTTTGGGGGGGATCTGTACTATTCAGGGATAAAGTAGGGACCTGAAGGTTTAAGAGGCTGTGGGGAGCCCCCAGATTTGACCCATGCTCCCATCGGCCCCCTCCCAGGTATCCTGCGGCCAGGCAGAAAGCAGTGAGAAGCCCAATGCTGAGGACATGACGTCCAAAGATTACTACTTTGATTCCTACGCCCACTTTGGCATCCACGAGGTGAGTGTGGATGGTTCCCAAGGCCGGTGAATCTAGGGGTTAAATGTTCGGGAGGTGGGGGTGGAACTTAAGTACCCACGCATGCGCACTGCTTTCCCTGGCAGCAGGCTTTCCTTCTGCTGTGCACACCCTGGGTCACCTCTCCCAGCCGTTGCCTTGGAGACCGGGGTTAGCCTGGTGCTTTGGGGGGGCCCTCGCTGAAGGCTGCGGTGGGATGAAGGCTGCGGTGGGATTGCGCTTGCGCACTTGAGACCTCAGCCCGCGGTCAGGCAGGGCCTGCTGGTCTCTGCCGCCCTCTAGCGACCAGCGCTGGAACTGTGTCCCAGCTGCTCTAGCCCTGACAGCTTCTGAACCCTTTTGGCTGAGGAGACTGAGGTCCCAGAATGCAGCTGGGGTGACATCCTAAGGAATTTTTTGTTTCCCTGAGGCCTTTTTTTTAAAATTGTGGTAAAATGTACATACTATAAAATTACCATTTTTTTAAGTGTACAGTTCAGTGGCATTAAGTCGCTGAGGACTTTTAAAAGCCAAGGATTGCCAGGGCTTCGGTGGCAATGGTAGAATCTGGCTCAGATGGGCGTTTAGTCCATCTACTCTGATTTTCCAGCTAGAGAAACCGAGGTGCACAGAAGGGAAGTGGGAGGGCTGAGCTCTGGTCCTGTGTGTTGGGGGCCAGGGCACGTGTTTTCCAGTGGGGACTGTGGCCCCTCTCATGGTGCCATGCGCCTCGCTCCCCAGGAGATGCTGAAAGATGAGGTGCGTACCCTCACGTACCGTAACTCCATGTTCCACAACCGGCACCTCTTCAAGGACAAGGTGGTGCTGGACGTGGGCTCGGGCACGGGGATCCTGTGCATGTTTGCTGCCAAGGCCGGGGCCCGTAAGGTCATCGGGGTGAGTCTCCTGGGTGGCCAGGTGGGCCTGAGCCTGGAGGGCAGACAGGGGACTGGATGGAGGAGGGTGGTGGCTGAGGATGGGACTGGGGGGGGTCTCACCCTCCCTTCTTCCTGGGCCCTCAGATCGAGTGTTCCAGTATATCTGATTACGCGGTGAAGATCGTCAAAGCCAACAAGTTAGACCACGGTGAGCCCAGAAAGGGAATGGGTTTGTGGGAATGGAGTGGCTGATTCCCAGCTTCCCCAGGACCTGTGGCAAGGGTGAGGGTGGGGGGGAGGGCCACTGATGGGCCACAGATCCAGCTGTGCCTCCCCGATGGTCTTCTGGGCTGCTGGCAGCCTGAGCATCCGAGTGTCAAAGTTACAAGCTTAAGGCTTCAGTCTTAAAATTAGGGCAAGAAATGCTCTCTCGTTTCTTGAATGAATAATAGTCATGTGGGTGACTGCCGAGGGCCTGTAGTGAGAAGTCTCCCATCTACCTCTCAGCTGCCCCCTTCTGGGTTTAGCCAGTACCACCTTCCAGAGAATTCTGTACCTACAAGCCCACATATATAAGTATTTTTACATTCATGTGCCTAGTTTTTTTTTTTTTTTTTGGAGACAAAGTCTTACTCTGTTGCCCAGGTTAGAGTGCCGTGGCGTCAGCCTAGCTCACAGCAACCCCAAACTCCTGGGCTCAAGTGATCCTTCTGCCTCAGCCTCCTGAGTAGCTGGGACTACAGGCATGTATGTGCCACCATGCCTGGCTAATTTTTTCTGTATATTTTTAGTTTTCCAGCTAATTTCTTTTGATTTTTAATAGAGATGGGGTCTTGCTTTTGCTCAGGCTGGTCTCGAACTCCTGACCTCAAGCGATCCACCCACCTCGGCCTCCCAGAGTGCTAGGATTATAGGCGTGAGCCACTGAGTCTGGCCCATGTGCCTAATTTTTATGCCTAATTTTCATACAAGTTTTTTGCCCTTTGCTTTTTTCTCTTGCTTATCTCGTAGTTAAACACGTTTCCGGATGTTGAGGCATCATGATTTTTTTTTTTTTTTGAGACAGAGTCTCACTCTCTTGCCCCAGCTAGAGTGCCGTGGCATCAGCCTAGCTCACAGCAACCTCAAATTCCTGGGCTCAGGTGATCCTTCTGCCTCAGCCTCCCGAGTAGCTGGGACTACAGGCATGCGCCACCAGGCCCGGCTAATTGTTTCTATATATTTTTAGTTGGCCAATTAATTTCTTTCTATTTTTAGTAGAGACAGGGTCTCGCTCTTGCTCAGGCTGGTTTCGAACTCCTGACCTTGAGCAATCCACCCGCCTCGGCTTCCCAGAGTGCTAGGATTACAGGTATGAGCCACCTCACCCGGCCTAGGCATCGTGATTTTTTTTTGATGGCTGGTGTCACGTGTACACACCACGGCTTTTTTAGCCAGTCTCCTGCTGCTGGACATTTAAGCCGCTCTGAGATTTTCTTCTGCCCTCCCCCACCCCTGCACATAATGTCATTTCACACACAAACCAGAATATCTGCGAGGTGAATTTGTAAAAGTGGATTAATTCAATTGCTTGGGTCAAAAACTTGAGTTAGTAAGTTTGATGGCTGTCATAAGTTTGATGGCTGTCCTCACATTGCCCTTGAGTTCCCACCAGCAAGGTGGAGGCAGGTAGGGGACTTAGGAAGGTGGTAGGTTTTCCAGATGTGTGGCCTTCTGGGAACTGCAGTGATTGTTTTTTAAGACTGTTAAAATAAATCCACAAATACCCATCACTCCGCTTCATGAGTTCTCCCCATTTGAAGCAAATTCCAACTGTCCTGTAATTTCCCCTGTAAATCCCTCTGTGTGCGTCTTGCCTAATAGATATTTTGAGAATGTGATGTTACATCAAACCTACCCCGAGGATGCCCAGTCCACATAAAATTTCTGCTCCTATCTCAAAAGTGTCCAAAGTGACATATGGATTTGAAAATAAGAGTTAAGAGGGTGGGGCTTTGGCTCACAGAACGCTGTGAAGACACCCAAATCCAGCTGCAGCCCTTGCTTTCGAAGACAAGAGCTGCCGCAAATGGGGTCCCAGGCTGTCAGCCTCCTGGGGCTGATGGTGGCTGCCCTTTTCCGCCCCTCCCCGCAGTGGTGACCATCATCAAGGGGAAGGTAGAGGAGGTGGAGCTCCCGGTGGAGAAGGTGGACATCATCATCAGTGAGTGGATGGGCTACTGCCTCTTCTATGAGTCCATGCTCAACACCGTGCTGTACGCCCGAGACAAGTGGCTGGTGAGATCCCTGGCGGGGCAGCTGCAAATCACGCAGGCTGGGGCCTGGTGGCTGTGTGTTGAGCACGTTATCAGTCAAGGTCCAGACAGAAAATGAGCCACACTAGGTACTTCCACAGAGAGGACTTAACACAGGGGTTGACTGCACAGGTCCTGGGAGGCTGGCAGCCCAAAGTGGGTGTGACAGGCCCTGGAAGCCAAGCAATGACAAGGAGATGAGGAGAAATCCATAGCTAGGCAAAGGGATAGGGTGGTCCCAGGTACTCATCTCTGAGCAGGCCTCCCAGGGGAGAAGTGACTGAGACCTGGTGAAGGATAGGAAGGAGCTGCAATGGATCTACGGAGAAAAACGTTCTGGGTAGAGGAGACAGCCAATGCAAAGGTCCTGGGGCAGAAGTGCACGTGCTGCATGTGGAGCATCAGGGAAGCCAGGGTGGAGCGAGGGTCTGGGACAGCCATCGGAGGTGAGGGTGGAGGTGAGAGCTGGTTGGGTATGTGCCGGGTTTGTAGGGCCCTATGTGCTCCCATGAGGCTTTGCTTTCCCTCTCGGAGGAGCCAGGGAGGATCTGACTTAGATGCCCTTGGGCGCCCTCTGCCGGCTGTGTTGGGAATAGACTAAGGGATGCCGACAGAAGCCTGGACCTCTGCGAAGTCCGGGTGGGAGACCAGGTGGGAGATGACCGTGGCTTAGACCAGGGAGGGAGCAGAGTGGGCAGAGAGAGGCTAGGTTCGGGGGGCAGTGTTGCCAAGGCCCTCAGCCTTCATACCCTTGCCCTGGCCCTCCACAGGCACCCGACGGCCTCATCTTCCCAGACCGAGCCACACTATATGTGACAGCCATCGAGGACCGGCAGTACAAAGACTACAAGATCCACTGTGAGCGCGCGCCCGGGGAGCTGCGGGTGGGGCCTCGGCCGGCTGCTGCAGGCTCACCTCCCCCCTCCCGCCTCTCCAGGGTGGGAGAACGTGTACGGCTTTGACATGTCTTGCATCAAAGACGTGGCCATCAAGGAGCCCCTGGTGGACGTGGTGGACCCCAAGCAGTTGGTCACCAACGCCTGCCTCATAAAGGTG
This sequence comes from Lepilemur ruficaudatus, assembly GCA_963574885.1. Lineage (NCBI taxonomy): Eukaryota > Metazoa > Chordata > Mammalia > Primates > Lepilemuridae > Lepilemur > Lepilemur ruficaudatus. The sequence continues at coordinate 10,764 of CAUYRT010020474.1, forward strand.
AGGTTGTGGGCGTGGCCAGGGCACCCCCAGGGCTGGAACCAAAGAAGGGCCATCCCCTCACCTCAGGGCCCAGAGTGTTGGAAACTGACCTGTCACCTAGAGGTGGCGCTAGAGGCCCAGAGCAGCCACTTTTGGAGCCCTGCTTGGCTTTGGGCTCCAGGACACAGCAGTGAGCAAGATGGGCTGGCCCTGCCCCAGGGGGCTAGTCCTCTAGAAGGTGTGCCAAAGCGAAGCTGTCAGCCAAATGTCAATACGCCCCCGGGTCACTGATAAAGAACATGGTGACAGGCTGGACACCGTGGCTCATGCCTGTAATCCTAGCACTCTGGGAGGCCAAGGTGGGAGGGTCACTTCAGCTCAGGAGTTGGAGACCAGCCTGAGCTAGAGCAAGACCCTGTCTCTTACTGAAAAAAAAAAAAAATAGAAATAAATTAGCTGGACAACTAAAAATATATAGAAAAAATTAGCCGGGCATGGTGGCACATGCCTGTAGTCCCAGTTACTTGGGAGGCTGAGGCAGGAGGATTGCTTGAGCCCAGGAGTTTGAGATTGCTGTGAGCTAGGCTGATGCCATGGCACTCACTCTAGCCCAGGCAACAGAGTGAGCCTCTGTCTCAAAAAAAAAAAGAAGTAACTCCAGGAAGCACCAGTAAGGAAGTGGGAAAGTGATGCAGATGCAGGAAAAGGAAGATGTGCATTAAAGACAGTGTGCATTAAGGAGCAGGCCACCTCTGGGTATCTGGGATGATTTGCAAGCATCCACCGGGAAACTCTGGAGGACGTGCTTCAGGGGAACGCTGCCGAGGAGCTCCCAACTCCCATCCTTAATGGGTTAAGGACTGCTCTCTCTAGTGTGTGAACTCCCTGGAATTTCTGGCCTGTCCCCTTGCAAGCCAAGCATGCCCCATGGCCAGAGAAGTCCTCCAGTGACAGTTGAGACCTGGTGCCTGCACAGGACCAATGAAAGCCAAGAGACTACAAGAGAGGACCAATAGCATCATCTGCTACAGTCCACTTCTCACATTTAGAGCCACTCATGCAACTGTCCAATCACCAGTTTTTCAAAGTATCTGGTCACAATTTCCAAGGGACAAAAGATTTATAACAGGCCTATTAGTGAGACAAGCTACAGTCCCTTCTACTGTAGTCGGAAGGCTCCAATTCTGCCCTTCATCCTCTGGCGCCTCAATGTCCCACTCCAGATCTCCTTGACCTTCGGTCACACCTTTTGCTGGTCTAGGTTGTGTACCCAGTGGGGTAACCCAGACCTTCATCCCTGAGGGGTCTGAGCCCCTGGTTTCCATGTCCTCATCAGGCTGTGCTTGCTGTAATTGCCAGTTCACAGTACAGAAGCACCAAGAGGGGACCCAGATGTCCCCTGAGTTCCAGAGATACCTCTTCTTGCACTTGCTATGTAGAAGTAAGCCTGCCTCCTTGAGATAATCCACATCATGATCCCTGCTCAGATAGAAACTCTGCTCTTTGGCTTGCTGGCCTACCAGCCTGCACAGTTTAAAACAACCAGGTGACAGACATAACCCTAGATTTAGTGAAACTCTGACTGTATTCCTTATTATAAGATTGCCTCCGTCTCCTTCCCCCTTCCCCACTACCCAGGTCACTTCAGGAAACCAGTATCTTTAGTTTAACAGAAAGCAAAGTTACAGAAACAGGAAGCACAAACTCCCCAAGTCAGTCACTAGGAATGACAGTGAGAGGGTCACTTCCTACTCTTATTCCTGTACCTGCATTGTCCACCTACTGCAGACACAAGCACCATGTAATGACTTGATGCATATACTGCATCTTGAAGACAAGTGTCCCAGCGCAGCTGGCATCTTAGCTAAGTCTTCATGAGGTTTTGTAGGACGTGCCATAATAAGCGGCCAATAAATGAGAGCTGTTACAGTGGCTGATGTTGATGAATACTCTCCTTTAGGACCACATTCAGACCCTAAGATCTAATGTAGGACTTCACATGAAGGAGCCCAGATTAAGACAACCCTTGGCAGTTTTTAAGTTCAACTAGGTCGAAGCCTCCAGGTTAAGGACCAAAGCCATGGGGTTGTCTTCCTTTGCAACCTAGGCAACTCATCTCTCAGAAAAGAAGGGGACAAAATTCCATAAGCAAACTCTTTCTCAATACGTACAATTCCCACTGTGGTACAAATCCCACAACTTTGGTGTACAGTTCCTAGTATCACCACTGATGTTAATTCCTTCCCATCTCCCCACTGCAAGGCCTCATGGCCTAGATCAAAGCCGCAGGAGAGGTGGAGGTTAGAAGACCCAAGTTCTAGTCCCTGCTCTCCCATCAGCTCACTATCAGATACGGAGACAACTTCTCCACATCTCTGGACCTCAATTCTCCTGTGCATCAACTACGGGTAAAATACCTGCATTCATTACCTTACTGATTAAATAAGATGGTGTATATATGTGAAGGGATTTTAAAGGTAAAAATATTATTTAATATGTTTATATTCAAAGTACTTGTCAACCCTGTAAGAGGTGGAACCTGGGTCTTTGAACACAGCCTTTGGAGAAATGCATCTGTAAGAATTATCTCTGGCAATGTATTAGGGTTCTCCAGGGAAACAGAACTAATAGGATATATATAGATATATAAGAGGAGATTTATTATGGGAATTGGCTAACATGACTTAGAGGCCAAAAAGCCAGCTGTCTGCAAGCTGGAGAAGCAGGAAAGCTGGTGGGTATAGCTCATTTTGAGGCTGAAGCCCTGAGAACTAAGGGGCATATCTGAAGGCCTGAGAACCAGGAGCTTGGATGTCCAAGAACAGGAGAAGTTGGATGTCTCGGCTCCAAAAGAGAGAGTAGATTCACCTTTCCTCCATCTTTTTGTTTTATTTGGTCCTGACATGGTTTGAGTATTTGTCCCCTTCAAATTCATGTTGAAATTTAGTCCCCAGTGTGGCAGTATTGAGAGGTGGGACATCTAAGAAGTGATTGGGTCATGAGGGCTTTGCCCTTATGAATAGATTCATCCATTCATGGGTTAATGGGTTACAGATCAATGGGTTGTCATGGGAGGGGAACTGGTGGCTTTATAAGAAGAGGAAGAGAGACCTGAGCTAATGCACTCAGCCCCCTCACCTTGTGATGCCCTGCACTGCAGACAGAAGGGGACTCTGCAGGGAGAACCCACCAGAAAGAAGACCCTCACTATTTGCGGCTCCCTGACCTTGGGCTTCTGCCTCCATAACTGTAAGAAATAAATTCCTTTTGTTTGTATATTACCTAGTTTCAGGTATTTTATTATAGACAACAGAGAATGGACTCTGACAGGTCCTCAATGGATGGGATGACACCTGCCCGCATTGGTGAGGGAGATCTTCTTTACTCAGTCTATGGATTCATTTGCTAATCTCTTCTGGAAACACCCTCACAGACACCTTCAGAAATAATGTTTTACCAGCTATCTGGGCATCCCTTAGCCCAGTCAGGCTGACACATGAAATGAACCATCACAGGCACTGGCCTCTCAGTTTCACTCTGGTCCCTGACCCCTGGCCCAGCTAACCTCTTGTCACCCTTATCACCTTCAGCTACCTCCCCCAGTTTCCATCCAGATCTCCATCTCCTCACTCTGGCCACTAACCCTGTTCCTACATTCATACCTGTACTAGGTATAATGCCCGGCAACATCTTGTGTCACCTTTTGATGCTGGTTCTCCCTTGAGTCTCGATCTTGCCCTCTGACTTGAGCGTGAATGTCCTGGCTCCCTTCCTGCCTGAATTCTTCTCCCTTTGCCCAGTCTCCCACACTGTCACAATAAGTCTACCGTTATGTATTTTTTATAAATACAGATCAAAGACAAGAAAGAGAGAGAGAACATGATTTTTAACCAGTCCATGTGAACCATGTGAAATCAGAGTCTAATTTCAAGTCACAAAAAAGAAAATTCATCAACTGAAAGAAGGGGTGGGGTGGTTTATAACATCACATTCCACCAGCCACAGCTGCTAGGATTCTATTTATCTTCCAAGGCATCTTGACCCATACCACAAAGGGAACCCACACCTGAGGGTAGCCAAAACTTAAAGTCCCAGTAACACTTATTAATTTGAAATTGATTCTGACTCAATAAACAATAGGATCCAGTACAAAAAGCATGAGGCTGGGTGCCTGGCACATGATGGGGACCTAAAAAGATTTGTTGAATGACAGAATGAGAGTCCTAATAGATTATTTTTAGCTCAAGAATTTTGATAATTATTCACATTATGGCTCTGGATAAAGGACTTAATTAACTTCCTAGGGCCTCAGATTCTTCATTATAAAAATGCAGACATCTCTGTGGTCCCTTCCAGATCTAAAATTCTATTCAATGCATCTGGGCCAAAGTTTACTTTTGCATTATCAACAAAACAGAGGTTTCCTTTGGTTCTCTATTTAAATGTCTCCTTGTCAGAGAGACACATAATTCTGTATGGAATAGTCTCTCTTCTCAGTCCCTCTCTACCCTATTTCATTTCTTATAGTGCTATTATATATTTATTCATTGTTTATTGTCTGTCGCCTGCCACCAGAGTTTAAGTACCTTGAGCACAGAGATTTTATCTCTTGTGTTCACAAGTGTATTCTTAGCATCTAGAACAATGCAGGGCACATAGGGGTTGGTGCATAGTCATTGAATTAATGCAGGATTTAAACAAGCTATATAGAATATATACTTGAGAAGAATATGTACTCTATTCAAGAAAGAGAACTTTTCAAGTACTCTGGCCACTGTCTCAGAATTATTCATTTGCTTCAAAATTAATGCAGCTAACTGTAAACTAATCCTCTCCTTTCTTAAAATCAAGTACCCTAAACCCATCTCCAAGGCAATACTTTGCAATCCTAGTCCTAATTATTCTTCACCTTCAAGGTAATCCAACTGCACACATTTATTGTGATTGAAATTCAGTTTTATTCATTCAGGCTGGCTTTCCCTAGTCACAATATCCCAAACCAACGAGTTTGGCAGCAGATAGTTTATCGTCACATGTCACGCTTTTATTCCACTTAAGGACATGTATTAGAACACAGTGTTAAGGTTCCAGTTCTCTAAGACTTCCTGAGTTTGAATCTTGGCTTTGCTTCTTCTTATCTGTGTGATTTGAGACAAGATACCAAGCCTTCTTGGTATCTTGTAAAATTCATCATCTGTAAAATGGGTATAATAATTATTCTGGTTTTTTTCCATTTTCTCTTGCCATTCTCTCCCCTGCTGTGTGTCCCAGGAAGCTGACTCTCAGACTTCAGCCCTGGAATCCCTTGGGTTAGAGCACAAAGAGGCCCTAGGCAGGAGGTCCAGGGGCAGTAGGAAGGGGTGTGGGAGCATTGGTTCTCCACTGCCTCCTCTCTTCCAGAATTTTGGCAGTGGCTGCCTTTCTGGACGTAAGGCCACAGCACCTAACAAGTAGCCTATCTGTCATGGCTTAAGATGTCCCTAGGTTCTCCCCTTGCCCTTTGGCCTGGGATGCTTGCTAGTTCCAGATACATCCATGTTCCTTGAAGATTTCCTTAATCCTATTCATGCTTCTGAAAGTATTAATAGCCCTTCATTAAAATCTCCACAGTTAGTCCTTCAGAAAAGTTGTGCTTTCTGCTTTCTGCCAAATCCTGACCCAAATAGTATAAATGTACTGCCAGGTGCTAAATGAATGACTAGAACATTGCCTGACCCACTGTAACTCCTCAACTCATGTTAAGTATATAAGTCAATGAGGGAAAATTTTACAAGACAGCATTTGTTAGCATGTGTGAGATACTTTGTTCAGAATTGACACACCTTCTGTGTAGTGGGAAAAAAGCCCTACATTTGGGCTTGGCAAAAACTGGCATTACATACACTCTTTTGTGTATGATCTGGAGCAAGTTCACAAATTTCTGTAAGACTGGTTGCTGTGAGAATGACAGAAGATGATGTATATGACAATGGTGACACACTGCCCATTGAACAGCAGGCATGCATGCATGCTAATCAAATGAGGGGCTAGGGCCAGCTGCCTGTCATCTGAACGTGTTAGCAGGGGCCTCATACTTGGCTTAATGCTTTTCTGTCACTGTCTCAAAATCATGGATAAGTTTTGAACAAGGGATCCTGCAATTTCATTTTGCACTGGGCTCCACAAATTATGCAGCCAGTCTAGAAGAAAGAGTTTGCTTTATTTTTCAAATCACTGACATTACTCTATAATTGATAATTTATTTTTGTATCAAGCATGGATTCATCACCATCTATTGAAAGAAAATGAGGCTTTTAAAAGATGGCATTTGGTGTTAAGACCATGTTAATCAATGAACAAATACCTTCCAAAGAGCTGGTATGTGTTAGAAACTGTGCCAATACTTCTTTGAACCTAAAATGTCCTGCTTTGCAGTTCCGGGCTGAGCTGATCAACATGTGACAGGATTGGAATTGACCTGGCTGTGAACCTTTCAGTCAGGTCTGTGGTATCTGAGTCTTGGGAAAAAATCAGTTTCTTATTTCATCACAGAACTGTGATTTGGATTTGAACAGTGAATCATACAAACTCAATTAGATGAACTGGCAGTTAAATCTTCCAATTAAAGGATTTTAAAATCTGGAAACACCATACCAAATTTGGTGTGATTTAGAGGATGATGCTCCACTTTTCCAGGATCCCAAATCTACATAACCGAAAATGCAAAGCAGCACCCAGAACTAGTACCTGCTTGGGGTGATGGTTCACACCCAGTAGGTGTGTTCTGACCTGGATAAAAGATGAAAGAGTGAAAACAGAACACAGATTTGGCCATTTAAGCAAAAAATGACTCTCCCAGGCAGCAGGGAAAGCAAGACTGCTTCCAACACATCCTGATGGTAGCCTAATAATAGGTGGACCCTACAGAAATCCTTCTAGCTCATTCCATGAGTAGAGGTACATCCTGAACAAAAGATGGCATCAATCCAAAGATGCTTATTTCTCAGGTGAGCCAGAAAAGGCTGTCTTTCCTTCTGTAGGTCTTCTATGTTTAGCTGAAATCTGAAGGGGGCGAATGGAGCAGAATCTAGAAGCAATGCTTCTGTGGTAGGAAACAGGCTTCACTTTGTCCAAATGAACCCTTAAGTCAGAGCACTTTTCTCTTGCTCACATGTTAACACACACACACACACACACACACACACACACAGAGTCAGTACACCCACCTTTACAACCCTAGTTAATGCCATCTCTGAGATATAATGAACTAGGAGAATTAGGGCAGGTATGGGGTGGGGGGTGAAGACTGGGGAGTTGATAGAGAAGGTAGCTTCCATTTGTACAAGTAGTTCTAGAAATAAAAAGGGTAGTATTCATGTAAGTTCTCCAGGTTGTTTTCCCGCTAGGCTGCGGGCTACTCAAGGTCAATGCTTGGTACAGAGTTTGTGTCAGTACGGGTTCAGGAAGAAAGAATAAATGAAATATAGTGATTTTTTCAAGTTGCCATAAGCAGAGCGGAAACCAGTGCAGAACATCTTTTTCCCTTCATGTTGCCTTTGATGTTCTGATTCAACGGAATAAAAATGCTGAGGGAGAGGAAATATTAACAGAGATGATATGTTCTAGGCTTCAAACCTTCTAGAGAGCTGTCTCTACGTGGTAACCAGCGGATAGGCCTAGGCAAGCCATGGTCTTTCTTATCGTAAACAACTTTTGGGAGCAGATTCTGAGAGAAAAAAGAACCCCGGCTCAGAGACAAATCACAGAACATTAGCCGTGGGAAACCCCAGAGACAGACAGGGTGGGGAGCTCCCACGGAGCAAAGGTCAATGGTGAGTCAAAGAAGCAGTCTCGTCAACATGGGAATGGCCATGTGGTGTTTATTGCCACTGTTATCAGATGCTGGTTGTGGGTTTCTGTCATCTACCAGGGGAGATGGGTGTGACTACTTCATATGTTAATGAGCCATCTGATAATACAGAGTGCAGTAAATATTTGTTGAGTGAGTGTTGTTGAGTGGGCAGGTCTATAAAGATCCATATGTTTATTATTAAAAGTACTGATTAGTCACTACAGGTCAATTCTTGTCATAAAGACTGGAGAACCCCACCTTGGGTCAGAGTTCAGGGATTCCAAGTCTACATTGCTGGGGAAGCAGTTGCCTTGCTCTCCTTGTCATCTGAGTGTTCCTTATTCAGCTCATTTTTACAACTACTCCTCTTATCCCTTTTCCTCCCTGAGAGACGAGGTAGTGTCAGAGAGTCAGAGTCAAAGTTTATTTTTACCCAAAAACCACAGGGAAGGAAGAGAGACCTGGCATTGTGTCCTCATCTTTTTCTCCCCTCTTTACCTGACAAACTCCCATTCCTCTGAGTCCCACCTGCTCCAGCATCTCAGTGGCCAGCTTCTCCTCTGTAGCCCCTTGTTTATCTAGCCCTACCCATCACCTCTCTATGTGATATTGTTTTATAACATTCAATGCAGGTGTTGCTGATTAAGCTAAATGAAAAATGTCCTATGAACATGCACATTTTACGTTTTCCAACAAATCCGATATTATTTCATTAATGCTAATAGTTTGATGTATTTTTTGGTGCCACCTTCCTTTTCTGACATTCTGAAATAAATTCCTTGGTCTGCCATGTTATAATATTTCCAAATTCTGGTATTAGAGTTTCTGTCATCAAGGTGTCTCTCTGAAACCAACCTATTTTCCCCCATTAAATAAGCTATTGTTACGTTAAAACAGTTGGTCACAGAAACAATAGGCACTATAGAAGTTTAAAAGAAGACATTGCTGTAGCTGGGAGGCTTATAGAAGACTTTACCTAGAAGAGCAGGCTTGAGTTGACCTTTAAAAATGCGTAGGATCCTAGTAAGCCAAGAATAGGAAGGAGAGTGTTTTAGGTAGAGGAAATCATGTGCAGCATCATTTTCTCACAGTTTACTTTTTCTCACAGTTCTGGAGACAAGAAGTCTGAGATCATGGTGTTGGCAGGTTTGGTTTCTCCTAAGGCCTCTCTCCTTGGCTGTGGATGGTGCCTTCTCTGGGCATAGGCATCCCTGGTGTCCCTTTGTGTCCTGAACTCCTCTTCTGATTAGGAGACAAGTCAGATCCGATTAGGGCTGCCCACCCACATGACTTCATTTGACCTTAATTACCTCTGTCAAGGCCCTATCTCCAAATACAGTCATGTTTCTATGACTGGGTACTGGGATTAAGACTTCAACACATGAATGGAGGAGTTCAGTGCATAACAAGCAGCCCTGTGGTTGGTTCATTCAGTAATCCTCAGGCCCCAGGTGTTGCCTTCTCTGCTCAGTCATTTCCACCGTGTGGGTTTTATCTAATTCAGGCTGGCTCCTCTCATATTTTAAAATGACTGTTGCATCTACAGGCACCACATTCAGACATGGTAAGGCCAAGTAGGATAAGAAACCATCCCTTTCTGTGAGTTTCTCTCTACAAGCCTTTCAAAAGGCCTGGAAGTAGACTTCTCTAGTTTCTCTGGACAGAATCTCTTCATGTGCACATGCTTAAACTAATCACCAGCAAGAGAAAAAGATGGCCCTGATTGGCTTGGGCTAATCACAATTCATTCCCTGGGGCTGGGCCAACCTCCCTGGAAGCACAGCGTTGCTTTAAAGAAAGGCAGGGCGGGTCCTGCACAAAATCAGGGTCTGCTGCAAAATCAGGGACAAAACCAATAATGTCTGCTGCAACCATTCACCCTCTTGCTTTGCTGGTGATTACTATTCCAGGCTATGCTGGTAAAACCAATCTTTGCACCTGCAATCAAGAGCCCTGTGAAGAAATATCTGTTTATCTGGGCTGACTCATCAGGTGTGGGCCGTCTCCTCCAGCTTGTGTCTTCTCTTGTCACCCCCATAGCCCCACCCAACTTTAGCTGCATCTTTTGGACACAGCTGGCATCTTCTATTCAACTAGCCAAGATCTCAGTTGCTGTGTGGAAGATATAATCACCCTTTCCCTTGCTAGCCATTTTGCAAATATGTGCCATTGAGAACAAGAGGAATTGGATAAAAGAATATGGATCACTCGGCGCAAACTCATCACCAAAACTAAGAGAAGAATTTGAAAGCTGGTCATACAAATGGCAGGTTACTAGTTAGGACATTCTTTATATGTCTTAGTTAACACAGAGCATGTCTCAATATCCTTCAGAAGCTATTTCTACACTGAGGATAACTTATTTAAGTTTAGAAAGGCTTTCTAATTTCTCATTGGCTTCATTCTTGTATTGTTTGTATCAAGAAAGGAGAATCAGGTTCTTTTGCTGTGATTTTCCCCAAGACAATCCAAGAAGAATTAAAAAACTTAATATGTGCAATGAAAAACTGACAGTCTATTTTTAATGCCCTATGAGTCTCTTATTCTTTAACAATTCAACTTATTTATTTGAATGAAAAGTGACCTTGTTTTCAAGATATAGAGGTTATTTTGTTTTGCCTTTTGATGAGCAAACAGCAATGTGTGAATAAATAACACAGAAAGCTTTCTTTCTCCTACAATTTCTATTTAGTATTACCAGATTTTTTCTAAATATGTGTTTGCTGCGTCCCTGATCACTTATTTAATATCACTCTTCCTATCCTAGCTCTCCTTCAGTAAATGAATGCTGCACTAGATTTCACTTTATTTATGTATCCCTATATATGTTTGGTCCACAGCATCTAATCACAACTTTAGCTTTCTGCTTTGGGCATTTGTGTCTGACAGGGCATGTGGCAGAGGGATAAAAGGCACTTTTCTCTGGAATGAATTGAGCCAGGATCACAACAAGCACTAGTCATGTGCTCCTGGCAGGGGAGCCACGTGGCCAGAGATGCAGAGGGGCCAGGACCGTAAGGGATCTGGGCACCAAGAGATGGTATTAAACAACCCCACAGGTTAGCCTTGAGAAAAGAAAAAATGGAAACCCTTATAACTACCATTAGGTGTTTTTCATGAAGAAAAAAAGGCAATACTGTAACAATAATAAAAGCTAAATTTTACTAAGCTCTTACTCAGATGAAGGCTCCAAAGAGGTAAATTATGCCTAACCATGAAAAACAAACACAACCATCTGAGAGTAGAATTGGCTCCCCGGGAAGTTACTGTGCCCTCTGACCCTGGAGTATTCAAATGCAAGCCAGCTGCTCATCTGTCAGTACTGCCCTAGAAAGGACTTCTCTCTTGAAGTGGGATTTGGATTAAATGATTTCTAAGATTTCTTTTTCATGCTGAATCTATGATCCCTTAAAAGCCAGGAAAGCTCTTTGATTCATGGCATTTTCTTAGATAACATTTAATCCAATCTGCCTGACAATACAGAAACACCCTCTGCAGCATCTTTGGATGCTCTGCCTCTTGGATACATAACAGTCAGCTCTCTGTATGTGTGGGTTCTGCAGGAATTGAAAATAATTTGAAAAAAAAAAAACCCAAAACTGGATTGTTGCATCTGTTCTGAGCATGTACAGACTTTTTTCTTGTAATTATTCCCTAAATCATATAGTATAACAAGTATTTATACAGATTTGTATTGTACTAGGTATTATAAGTAATTTAGAGATGATTTAAAGTATATAGGAGGACGTGCATAGGTTATATGCAAATACAATGCCACTTTATGGCAGGGACTTGAGCATCAGTGGATTTTGGCATCTGTGGAGGTCCTGGAACCACTCCCCCATGCCTACTGAGGGACAACTGTACTGAAAATGTGCCTCTTCTCTCATTCATTCATTCACTCACTCACTCTGCATTAATGCAATGAGCTCCTACTATGTGCTAGGTTCTGTGATAGGCACGGCAGCCATAAATATGAACAAAATGGCACAGGCTTACCCTCAGGGAGCTCAGGGGCCATTAGAGGGAGCAGACAAATAAATCAGTAAATACACAAATCCCATTGCTTTGGATAAGTAAAATAATGGAAGCTCACACCTGCTAGAGAGGCAGTTATGGACTCTATCTCTGGGTTCAGTGAAAACTTCCTGAAGAAAAGGAGAGCTAAACTGAGTTTTGAAAGACAAATTCAAATATTTCAGCTGGACAAGGGAATAAAGTATTCTAGGTAAAAGGAACAGAACAGTCAAGGAATCAGGGATCAAACAAACACTGAAGTAGAGCAGGAGCTTAATATCCCACTCCGCCATCCGGAGAGATTTGTTGAGCATCTTGCAGAGCATGGGCGCCACGGTCAGACCTGCATTTTTAGAACTAATGCCCGCTCGAATCCACCGTACTGTCTGCTTTGCCCAATCTACCAAGCATTGACAGCTGGAAGGAGAAGGTGGCTCAATGGACAGTCCTTTCCTTCAGACATACAGATCTTTCTCCACTAGCCCAGGAACCACGCCTAGACAAATTCGTTTCCGTGACAAACCTTGTTACACCACTAGACACCGACAGGATGAGACTTCACAAATAATCTCCATAACCTTCCTATAGGTTTTCCTGAGTTTTATGGATGGGCCATCAATCTTATTGCTTTGAAAAAATAAATGCTACTTCATCTCAGAAGATGTGCCATGCTTCTTAGTTCTATGGGGTTGGCAGCTAGTTAGAATAGAAATTGGCTAAATTCATGATTAGAGTGGTTGCATGTCTAATAATTATAAAACGAAATTGAAGGGGTTATAGAAAAATGACCTGGAAAAGACTCTTACCCTGGCCCCAAACAGCTGGGTCAGGATGACTTCATGGGTTATTTCACTTCCAATTTCTAGATTACAGGATAATTTCAGTAAAGATTGTGCTGGGCAATTACTGAGTCAGCCACACATTGGAGTTACTGCCTTTTTGACTTTTACAGTGGAGTGGAGAGACGAATCATAATTTATTAGAGAGCATTTGTGTCTGATAGAGCTTTAATCTATCCTGCCATGAAAAGACAAAGAAAAAATATCCCAAGGAAGCCAGAGGAGAGGGGAATGATGCAGAGAATATCCCCTCTATCTCCAAGTACCGTCACATTCCCCCGAATATTTTCAACTTGTGTGTGAATGTTTTAGGAGGCACAGATTACTTCGAAATGTGAAACATGTTGTCAGTCTAATTTAATGGAATATATAGCAAGGCATTCTTTCCCTCTTTTTCAAAATGGCAGATTGCGTTGCTTAAATCTCGTGTTAGATCTCTCAGTTGAGAGCAAATGCATAAAAATAGCATTCCATTCTACAGTTGGATCTAAGCCAACTAATGAGAATAAGGAAATGACTCACTGAAGAGTCTGAGACACTCTATTTTAGAATTTATCTTATTTTCCCCCACACACACTCATTTAAGAATGGACTTGAGCAAGATCTCCAAAAGCATAAGATATCCCCCTCACATGAATATACACGTTTCAGAGAGTCTCCAAGAGAGTGAAACATGCCCCATTGGTAAAGACTTCCCCATGCAAACCACATCGTATAACTGTGCAGTGTGCCAGGATCCTTTTTCAACGCCCTTCAAATTCTTTTTATCCCACAAGTGACAGAGGCTCTCGGGGGTGATAATTTGAGTTTAACACCTACCTTTAAACATCTTTTGGGTTTTGATTAGAGAGCTTAAGGATACCAATTTCCCCTTTGATAAGGAGGATGAATTCCAGCTCAAAACAGAAGCAGGGAGAAAGAGAGAGAGAGAAAAGTGAAGCCAGGGATAGGGTGCCCCATAATGTTGAAGAAAGCAACACTAAGAATTCAAAACAACAAATCTTGAACCCACACGCCCCTGGTGTGTACCATACAAAGCATAAAGCTGCTCTTTGAGCCCGGTTTTGAAAGAAATAGCTGGGGATTCTATTCAAGGGAGGCAGTCATTTAGGATAAGCTGAAACTATATAGTGGGCAGTTTCCTTTTTAAGCATGAAAAGAAAAGACTTTCTTCATGTTAATCATGGAGCAAACCTCAATTAAATGTGACAGGCACAGAGAGAAATTAGACCATTGGGAGAAAAATGAAAATAAACACGGTTTGGTGGAAAAAACAAGGGAGAAATAGCTAAGCAAAAATCACAAATGTGAAAGGAAACGTGTTGGAGTTGTTACAAAGGAAACTAAAAAGACATAATGTCAGTAACCTCTTGGGCAAAGAGCAAGGAGCTAGAAAAAAAATGGGTATGTGGAAGAGAAAAGAAGAAACAAGATGGGAACAAGATAATAATGTATAATGGATGCTATTATTAATGGTAGATGGTTCATTTATATTTCATGCATCTTTAAAAGCATGAGCCATTGTGCCACGGGAATTCTAAGACTGCCCACTGTAGAGGATACACAATCCATTGCATTTTTGTGTAGGAAAATAAACAAACCACAGACCCAAGCCACTATTCGCTGCTAGCATATTGGTAGGTAATAGTCTTCCTGATATTACAGTGTATTCCTCCTGGAGTATCATTGCTAACCCACAGGGAGATCTATCTTCAAAGATGTTGTACATCCACTTACTAGAAAGCCTCTGTGTGATCTATAATACTTTGTCAGAATTCTGATTCTACTCTCTCTGTATCATTTCTATCGTGCAATAATAAAAATCTTTGCTGATTAAAAAAAATTATGAAGACTCCTACGATTGACAGAGCCTCTAAATTCCAGCTGCACTTCTGGGAGATTTACTTGTGTTTCTCTCTTATTGATTTTTTCCAGAAGCCCAGATGCAGACCTTCTTTACAGAGGAGGATTACGTACGGATTCCCTATAGAGAAGTCTGATACACAAATGGACTTTGGGATTATGAGGCTCAGTGTTTGTAAATATGAAAGAGAATTGTGCTGAAATTTTTATTTACAAAGGAAGCTGAAGTTTAAGGAATTTGCTTTTGAATGATCAGACATGGTATATGGCCTCTGCTTCTCTATGTGACAAAAAAGAAAAATCTTAAGGGTAGCTGGAAGAAGAGAGGAGTAGGGAATTCAAAGAAGCCAATAATTGCTACTGATGGAAAAAGGAGCAAAAGAAAAGATATCCTTTCTTGTTTTTTTTTTTCCTCAAATTATAGGACATGGTTTTAGTGCAATTTTTATAAATCCTGATCCAGCATCATGTGATCATGCTGTTACATATAACTGTAAGGTGCAATTATAGGCAGAGAGAATGTCTGGGCGACCTCTTGGTGGTAATCTCTTTAGGATAATTTTCACCACACATTGGTCTCCTAGACTACAAATCATAGAAACCACCGCCATTTACACCCTTTGCAATTCTAGAAACTCCACCAGAGCCAGGAAAGAGCCTTTTGTAGGCATGAATCACAGCCTCTCACCCACCCACAAAATTGAGTCTCCACAGGACTCTAAGAAGGCTGCCCGAGCTTGTAAACACTGCTGACAGGAATAGTTCAAGAGTTCCACAAGGCCATTGGATAAGTCTCTCTCAATATGTTCATATCTTTTACTCAGAAAA
>CAUYRT010020476.1:0-21451 GCA_963574885.1 Lepilemur ruficaudatus
GACACAAATGTTATCTTTATAAACCACAAATGTTATTTTTTTGTTTAAGAAGCTCAACACAAAAGAATACATAATGCATGATTCCATCTATATAAAGTTCAAAAATAGGCAACACTATAGTTGCAGCGGTTACCTCTAGAAAGGAAGAAGTGAGTAATGTCTGGGAGTGGCATAAGAGGCTTGTAGGGTCCTGGTAAGTTCTATCTCTGATATGGGTGATGGTTACCCTGGAGTACGTTCATTTTGTAATAATTTATCAAGCTAAATTGTTAGTTATGACTTGTACATTTTTCCATATCTATGTATAGTTCAATGCAAAAATATATATATAAATGGATTTACACATTGGAACTAAAAGCTGAAATTTAGGTATCCCAGCTCTAATAATCCAACTCTACACAAAATCAAAATTTCTTAGCATCTTGCAATGCAAAAAGTGCATTTATGCATTACCTGCTTGCTCTTCAGTCATCAGAGGTAGTATAGAGTGTGTGGGTAGATGTTATCATTACTGTTGTACATATGAGGAAACTGAAAATTAAAAGTTCAGTGACTTCATTCACGATAATACAGCTACTATCACAATGCCAAGTCACCCAGTAATAACAAAACCAGCCAGGATTATTGAACCAGTGATCATATTTTTCCCGCCGACTCCAATTTAACAAAGCTCCTTGAAACCACCTCAGTGAAATTCATGAACGTGGCTATGCAGAGTCCACATTTCATCGCGTTTTGAAGCCAGATTATCCATCATGGCGTGGTGTGAAAACTATAGACTGCAGTGAGATCAAATCCGGGGGGAAGGTCCATCCCTTGCCATGAATTAACTGAGTCATCTTGGATATGGCACTTCATTGCCTGTCACTTTCCTAATCTACCAGATGGGACTAGTAATGCCCATTTCACAGGGTTGTCCCGAGGAGTAAGCCACATGACATGAGGAAACCCCCAGCACAGGGCCTGAAAGTGACTGGTGCTCAGATATGCTGGTTCCACCCTCCCCCAGCCACCAACTTCATTAAGGAGGTGAGTCCTCCGCCCCTGGGAGGCCAACCCAAGAGCCCTTCAAATAATTGTATAATAAGGCACAGAGGGGACTGCCTGAGCTTATCTAGTACAGCAGAGTCACCAGCAGGCGAACTGGCTCTATCAAGGCCATTGGTCAGTCGGGCACAAGCTAGACCACATCTTTTCCCTTTGGCAAGAGATGCATGTTTCCACAGTGCATCTGGGACCATCCTGCAGTTGAGGGTGAGGCTGGGGGCACTTGCTGAGACACAAAAGCAGCTGAAACAACCTGGCCATGGATGGGGGCAGCCAGGGCCACAGGGGCCTTAGGCGAGGAGCTGCGGCTCCATTCCCTGCACGGAGAAGGATCCAGATGGAGCCCCCTGCATGTGTAGTTCTACAACAGGGAGTCCAGAGGGGCTCACTTTTTTTTTCAAGGCTCAACTCTACCTAGTGGCCTCCACTTCCAATGGGTGATTTTATTAAAGGGACCACACAGACCTTTTGGTAAGAGAGACATGCACCTCCAGAAAAGAGTAACAGAGGTTCTCTGGAGCAAGAGCAGGATTGCACTTAGCCCTGCTCCTGCCAAATGGCAGCAGCAATGGCAATGACGGTGGCTTCTGGCAATCAGCACGATGAACGGCAAAAAGATTAAGTGCTACCTCTGTGCCTGGCCCTTTATGAGTCATTCTATGTGGATTATCTCATTTAATCTTTAAAATAACCGTACGAGTGAGAGATGATTATATTTTCACATTAGAGATGAAACAGCAGAGCCTCAGCAAGGTCAAGCAGTGTGTTTATGGTCAGACAGCTGGTGAGTGGCAGAGCCAGGGTTCCAACCTGGGATTCTCTCTCCCTGGCCCCTGTTCTTGGTCCATACACTACACACCTCCCTGCATAAGCTCTTGTTTATGGGATGAATAATGATTGAGTAAACGAAGAAGTGAATGAAAAGAAATGTGGAGTGAGGGTTTGCTGCACACCACACAGCAGGCTAAGGCTACTGCTAGGTTTCTAGGTTGCATAACCAGGCCCTGAGATAAGGAACAAAAAGAATTGAGCATCTGGGAGGAGGAAGGGGGTAGGATGGAATTTTGATGTCCAGGGGAGGCTCTTCATAATAATCTCCCACATGCTACCAGCTGGTCGCTCTTAGGGCATAGGGACCTTGCCTCGCAGGTCTTGCATGTCCTGTATCTCTACTCATTGATTCAATGTAGCTGTTGTCAAATTCGGGCCATAAATCGCTCGGGGAGCTAAAGTCACCGGTGTCCACACACCAAACTGCTTCCTGGTGATCCTGTACATAGCTCTTTCATCAAACGGGAAGAATTCTGCCGGCTCTCTGCGTGAGACACCCATCACACGCTGTCAAATCTGAATTATACGTTTTCAGTTAGTTGTCACTGGGCTTATTCCAGAAGCAGCAGCGATCAGGGCTAAGTATAAATCCCACCTTCCCCGCAGAGCACTGCCACCCACAGCGATCTCTCGGCCCTCCGGACGACCACCAAGACGCAGCGTCTGGACCGTAACTTGGCACTTGCCTTTTGTCACTTTACTTAATCGATACTTTACACCAACTGTAAGCTCCATGCAGGTGAAGACAAGGGCTTCTACTTCTTTGAGGAGCAAGGTGAGATTTTTAGATGTGTGTTAATTCCAGAAATTATTATTGCACATCAGTGAAATGTCACGCAGGAAAACAACAGAGACAAAGCAGATTCAAATTCCTTCTCTGGCAGAGGGACTCTATCCCCCATTCTCCCCATACGCCCCTTCCCTTGTTGCTACAGTGGCAGACACTAACTGAGGAGACCATATATGGCACCATACAGAGACCAAAGTCAAAGCCACGCCTTTCGAGTTCCAAGCCAGGCCTCTGGGTCTCACATCAGGGCTTTTGGAGGCCACGGTTTTTACTTTGCAAGAGGAGTTTTTCAACTCCCAAAGAATGTCAAGCCCAGGTCAAGTACATCGGGTAGAAAAGACCACAGAGGAGAGCTAGACAACCCTTTCCCTAAAGACTGGATAATGTCTGCCCAAACTAGGGAACGAAAACTGACATGGATAAAGTTGTGGGTGCCTAACGCGGGGCCCTATGGCCTGTCCCACAGGTGAGCTTGGAGCTGGCTCATGTTGGCAACCGATTGTCAAATCTTCAGGCATTTGATGAACTGCTTGAGGTTACTAGCTTGAAATTGACCTTGATGGGAGTTTTCATGTCCCTGAAATCAGCAAACACTACAGATTCCGGTCTCTCTGCACACCTCTCCCCTCGCCACCAGAGCCTGTTGTTAGACATCTGCCAGCACACCAGTGCTGTCTCTCCTCCCCCAGCAGGGCCTGGGGCCTCACATGTTGCTCCCCGGCCTCCCTCCCCAAAAGCAGTGGAGTAGTAAACTCAGCAGGGCTGAGATAGCACCGCAGAGCCTCACAGAGCATCAGAACTTGTCCTCTCTCCCTGAGAGGGGTGTGTCCAGGGCCTCACAGGACAAGAAGGGAAACAGAGGCAGGGCCTGAGCACTGGAGAACTCAGTGGCACCCCAGTGACAATGAGTCTCTCTCTGACCTAACTCTAGCCAGGCACCTCAGAGCCCTCTTCTTGACCGGGCCCCTAGCCTTGGTCTACAAAGACTTGAATAAACTCCAACATAGTTTCTAACAGCTCAAGGCCACATCCCTAGGATGGCTCTGCCTCAACCCCAAAGTGCCTGCCTGACAATACTCAAGGCTGCCGTAAGAATTTACTGTTTGTTCCAGCCCACACCTGAACACGTGGCTTCTGCCTCCCAGTCTCTGGGGGAGGATGGAATCCTAACTTTGCTAACTGCCAGCCGCAGGCACAGCTGGCCTAATCGCACGACGCTGATGGACTCTTTGCCGTTTTTCACTGCCCTGCTTCTGCTGCCGGCCCCCGCTGCCCCCACCCCATTCCCCCATGTGCCCCTTAGCATGCACAGTCACCCCGTACAAATCCAAGCTCAGGTCACACCGGACCCTTTTCCCTATTGCAGTAGTCATTACTGATTAAAATCTGTCCTCGACACTTTAGTGTCTGGCTTTGTTCATCTCTGACAACAGGCATCTCATAAAATCGCTAATGATTTTAATCATTATTAGAAATAACTAAGCCAAAGAGGACAGAGAATGTTAGACGCTGTGATTGCGGGCAAATGCTGCCCTGGGAGGACAGGGAAGACAGAAACTCCTGAACTCACTGAGCTTGATCCTAAAGCAGCCAGGAAAAATCCAGGGTAAATGAGTTTATGCTGAACTGACTAAGATTGTTTCCACTGCTAGGTGGGGAGGGGACACTGAGCAGGGATTGAGTTGACACCAACAGGCACACTCTCACCAGGGCTGGTGCCAGTCTAAATTGTCACAGCCCTGTGGAGGGACGCTCAAAAACACCTATAAAACTTACGAAAGCATTTACCCTCCATTCCAGTGGTTCCACTTCTGGGGATTTTTCCTATGGACCTACTGTCACTCATGCAGAGTGGCATGTGTGCCTGGTTATTCACTGCTATCTGTTTATAACAAGGAAAGATTGGACACTGCCAAGTGACCGTCAATAATGGAGTATTCTACAGCTAAAATAATACAGAAGCTCTCTATGTAATAATAAGGAAAGGAAATGAAGAAAGCAAGGTTCAAAATAGTGTGTGCAATATGCTACATTTTTTGCAAAAAAGGGAGAAATAAAAGTATATATTCATATCTGGTCATTTTTAAAAAGGAGTCACAAAATCTAATAAAATGGGAGCAAGATGTATTAAGTTATACATTTTAAAAACTGTTTTGCCTTTATGTAGTATAAATGTATGATTTGAAAAATAGGGAGGAAAGTAAATTTGCATTTTTGCACACCTGAGTTTGAGACTTGTAAAAAAAATTACTACCTTCTCTACCTGTATCTTCCACATCAAGGTGTTCAAGGAGTGTTTGTTGATTGACTGATTGTGATCCAAATGAGTGATAAATACGACATTCTTCCATCCACAAGAACATGAGGAGATCCAGGCTCTGCCTGACTGGCCTGAGAAGCTGTGTGGTTTAAGGGAAATAGCGCTGAAGTCAAAGTAGACAACTTAAGCCAAGATCTGCTTACTTCGCATACAACTATAAGAAGGTCACTGTCCCTCTAGTGGCTTCAATTCTTACATTGCAAAGTAAAGAAATCAGCTCAGTCTAGCAATATCTACTGGGAGGTGACTGTCATCCTGAGACTCAACACTGCATTAAGACCCAGTGCCTGTCCTCAAGACCTTGAGGCCAGATGGAGGTGGCAGCCCAGATGAGGACAACTCAACCGAGTGTGGCAGGGCTCATGTCAGAGGGAGCTCCAGGGAGCTCTGGGGCCCAGAAGAGGGCAGCCCCCCTTCCCTGGGCTCATGGAAACCATTCTGTCTGTGCGAGAGGAGCTGGGGGGGGAGTGTCCCAACAAAGACAATGGTGGGAGCCAAGGTGTGGCCTAGGGCACGTGAGGGAAGCCCAGGCAGCAAAGATTCCTCAAGTTGAGAAGGGCACAGGACGAAATGGCAGGTGCAGCTGTACATGTTCCCTTCTGGAGACCCAGCTGGCTCTGACTTGCCAGGAGCTGTGCTCTAACTGCACACTTCCATGGGGTAGTGTAACCAGAGCATGGGCCAAGTTCGGGCAAATGAAAAAAATGGGGCTCCACAGAGGACCGGGGCCAAGGGAAAGGTCCCCTTGCATCCCCTATGGCTGGGTAGGCAGGAGCCTTTCCCCTGCAGCTCCCAGCTCTGCTGAGCTCTGCAGGAACTGCCTCCACCCATGCAGAGGAGTGGGAGATGGCCTCTGGCATCATGTCCCTGGTACCCAGGGCTGGTTCTACCCTTGGGGACACCCTAGATCTTCTCCTCTGCCCACCCGCACCCCCAGTGTCAGCACTGCCTCCAGTGCTCATCTGATTTGATTCCCGCAGCACTCCTTGAAGGTAGCATCACTGCATTCATTTCGTAGATGAGACAGTGAAGCTTGCAGGGGTTAATTGGCCCAAGGTATCAGGGCTAGTTAGTGCCAGGGCTAGCATTTGATTCTGATCCCTCCTCTCCAAGCCCGGGAGCTAAAGAAAGGTCTTTCTCTGCCTAGAAGAAGGCATCTGCTTGACCAACAGGTTGGCCATTCCAAGCTTTGGGTCCCAGCCACCTTGGCTGGGCCACTGAGCTCCTCCCAGGTCCCAACCCACCCCTTTCATCCCCAAATCCAAGGCCAGTTCCTCACCCTCCCCTGAGCCTGGCTGGATCAGATTAGCAAAAGAAACAGCGTTCACAAGATTGCCCCACTTGGCTCCAGCAACTAATTAAGAGCCGTCTGAGAGCCTCCAAAGGGCCTGCAAGCTCCAGCAAGATACTGCACACATGGCTTAATCCAAAATATTTTCTGTGTTTTTCCCCTAGCTGGGGAACCAGTCCTTACCTGTTACCTGAACCTGATTAAATTTTCAAGCCGCTCACTCTTGGTGCCAGCCATGAGCCAGCCTGCTGGTCATACGGAAGGGGGCGGGAGAGGTGGCCGAAAACCTGAAAATGATAATCACCAATCAATAAACATGACCTTGTACATGGGCTGTACCATGAAGCCTCCAGGGTCTGCACCAGACACTGCTTATACTGGTCAACAGGCACACGGGGGACCTGTGGGCTCAGGTAGGGTGTGGCAGGAGCCCGAGAGACTCAGCCCAGAGAGGCCTGTGGGGAGGGCTGCTCCATGGCCATGGTGGCAGCCTTATGGCCATAAGGGCTGCTGGACCGTTGACCCCTCACAGTCATAATAGAGCCTCAGGGATAAGGTGGACCCATGTCCCACCAGCCCCCAGCTTGTGTTCTGTGTTCCACCGCATTAGACATTAACATCCTACTGGCTCTTCCCCCAGAGTGTATCTGAACCCATCCGTTTTTTCCAACTTGGTGCCAGCACCTAGGCCCTGGGTCAGCAAATCTTTCTATAAAGAGCCAGGTGGTGTACTTTCTAGGCCGTAGACCAGGAGGGCAAAATCAAGGATATTATGCAGTTACCTCTATAATGAGAAAGAAAACACATTTGTCTGCATTTTTATTGATGAAATTTAAAACATGACAATAATATTATTAATTGAGTACACTTTAAAATGCGGCTCAGCTAATGAGAAGACTGGAATCCTTTTTTAGGGAGGATGACATTTCACCTAATTGGGGTTCAGTGTCAGTGTTCTCTCATCTATTCAATCGAGAACGTTCACCATTCTTATTTCATGGGCCACACAAAAACCGTCGGCGGGCCAAACTGGCCCACGGGTTGCAGTTGGCAGACCCTTGCCCTCGATAGAGGATGTTGAAATGGGGTATTGCCAGGACACTGAAACAGCCCCCCGGCAGATCTCCCCAGCTCCATGCCTGGTCCCTGATGGTCCCACCCCCATGTGGCACCAAACAACCTGGGTAGTGTACTCGGTTGCTACTCCTCGGCTTAAGACCCCCGTTGCCTTCCTGTTGACACTTTGGCGCTTGAACGCTGGAGTCTGATTTGGACATAGAGTGTCCTTGGAAAGCTCTATGTGAAAGACACCCCACTACGATGCTCTCGCCTCACTTAGGGAAGCTGGGAGCGGCCCTGGAGGGCCAGGCACAGAGAGAGTGCGTGGGGACTGTACGCCAGGGCCCCGAGGCCACCTGGGCAGGCAGCAGCTGCTCTACCAGATACCCGATACCTCCAGGAGTGACGTGGGGAAGTGGCAGAGGAAACTAGTCTGACATATCTGCTGGATGCTCACTGTAGACCTCAGTACTGAGCAGTAAGGACAATGGGCAGCGCGCGGTGTAGGACAATCTGCCCTGAGTGGGGTCAGGAGAGCCGAGCCCTGTTCCCTGCTTCTCTAAGCTGCCGGTGACCTTAGCCAAGGCACTCGCGCTCTGGGCGTCTGTGTCTCCAGGAGTAAAGAGTGAGGAGGGTCCGTCTCCCAAACTGCTGGCGATTAGTATCGCATGTGGAGCTTTGAAAACACAGATTCCTGAGCCCCACCCAGAACTTACTGGATCAGGAGGTAGGAGATACATCTATACATATATCTACACACATTTGTATAAGTATCATACAATATTCATGGATGTAATTATATGCGTGTAAATACACATGCATATGCACATATATAGTTGTGTATAGTGCATATGTGTTGTATATATCATACATTCATATATTCATGTGTTGTATATGTGTACATATATGCACACATGGATATAAACATACATATACATACACATGTGGACACATGTGTGCGTAAGTGTATCCTTTTCATGATTCTGATGATTAGATTCATTTTAAAGAACACTGTCCCTGGCCTTTCTAGCTTTAAGGGTCTATGTGACTAAGAAAGGTATGGTACCTACAAATTCTACACTTCAAATAATCTAATGACAAACATATTCATAAACAATTGCTAAGCCCAGAAGTTGAAGCCACATGCAGAATTCTCATGTTTCCTGGATTTAAGAAAGCTGCTAATGAACAATAATTAGATTTATGTTCTAAGAAAGACTCTGAACACATTTTAAAGCACTCCACAGCTCACCGTATCCTTTCAGCAGCTCTGTGCTCAACAAGCCAGAGTTTTACAGACTGCAGGAGACTGCGTGACTTTTCCAACCTCCTGTGGCTAATTATTTGCCTATCTGGGATTTGACCCTGGGCTCCCAAACTTTGGATTCAGTGTTTTTTCCATCAGGGAAAGAATTATTGTGAACATATTTTTAAGAAACATTGGTAAGACAAGTATAAATGACTGCAAATTCCAAATTGATGACTTTATAGTTCTAGCAGAGAAATAGTTCTTTTTATTAATATTATTTTAAATTGGCAAATTATTACTGTATATAATTATGAGGTACAATGTGGCATTTTGATACATGTATACAATGAGGAGTGATTAAATCAAGCTAATTAACATATTCATCACCTCATTTACCCATCAGTTTTTGTGGTGAGACATTTGAAATTTACTCTCAGTAATTTTGGAAAAATTATAAAACTCCTTTATAAATTTAAAAATTCCCTGTCCCTACAAAATTTAAATGAGAAAACTTCCCACTTGCTTCAGAGTTATGCAATTCCTGTTTATTTATAAAAGCAAAGTCAAATTTTTCAGCTGGACTTCTTTTGACAATTACATTAAAAGAAAGAACAGCCCTGAACTCGGTTATTTCCCTTCGATCCCCTCTGGGCAGAGAGGACAGCTGAGACAACGCCACTAACACAAATTCCACTCCCACGCTTGTTGGTTCGTTCATTCAGCAGGCATATGAGTGCCCAGAGCACCATGCTCCAGGGCTTTCATCATCACATCTCCCAATAACCACGAAGAACAGAGAAGTGAGGAGACCTGTGTGAGCCCTGGAGCTGGCAGGACACGAAAGCACTGGGGAGCGGGGAGGCTGAGTCACTTGGCAGTCGTCAGCCGGCTTTGAGCCTCTCCTCCTCTGGTACTGCCTGTGGACAGAAGGGTTAACATCCTTGCTCCATCCCCTCCAACTCCCCATGCAGGGTGTTGAGAGCTGCCCACCAGCTTGTTGCAAGCAGCAGGGATGGAGGCTGAAGACCATGGTGGGTCTACAAGTGTTGATATGGGTGAGGCTATTGTTAGAAACGCTTCCCAAGGGGTCTATTATTTTATCGCAAACATCGTAAGTCTTAATTAATACTTGGTACACCATATAAGACCCAAATCTGTATTCCTTTTTCATGTAAGCTTTAAATCACCCCCACCAGTCGTGTTTCCTTCTCTCTGTCTCCCTCCATGCAGCCAGCAGAAGGCAGGCCTGCCTGGGGCCCCAGTGAAGTCCTGGGATCTGCTTCCTACCTACCGTGAGAGCACCAGCTCTTGACCTGGGCTGCACAAAATGCTAATACTGGGTGGCACCCCCCAGAGCTTCCCATTTACGTGATCTGGGCTGTGGCCTGACCATCAGGATTTCTGGAAGCTTTTGGGTGGTGCTAATATGCAGCTAGAGTCAGAAACCTCAGCTCTAAGCTTTCTCAGAGCCAAAGACTGGTAATTTTGGAGACTCCAGCTCTAAGTTAGAGAAGAGAGCAAAGCTTTTATTGATTTGGGAAGGCAGCAAATGGTTAAATGACTGATATCTCTTTACGTTGCAGCCCTGCAGACCACACCAACCTTCCATGGCCCTCTAGGGGTGCCACTCGGCTCAGAGCCCCAGCCCAGCGCCACCTGCAGCTGTTGGCTCTTAGCTCAGGGCGGCGTCCCGCCCGCAGGCACGCCCGCCCGCCCAGCGCCTTCCCTCCGTCTCTTTTGGTCCAGGCTGCGAATCTAGGAACTGACTCTCACTCTCTTGCCTTCCCCTTGTCTGCTGGGAAACAGCTTCTGGTTAACTTAGTAAAAAGAATTTTTTCTTTTTCCTTAGTTCCTATATTAATCTTTATTTTCTTCCCTTTCGTCTCTCTTCCTTTTTTCTCCTCCTTTTCTTGCCTTTCTCCTTTCTTCTCTCTCTTCATTTCCCTTCCCTTATTCTCACATATTTCACTTTTTTCCTTCCTTTTTTCTCTTCCCTCTTCCCCTTTCCCATTGCTTTCCTTCTCCTCCCTTTCTTGTTAAGGATCCCCACGGTTTTCCAAGCAGCAGACAGGGACCTGCTCACTCCAGGACAAAGCGAGAAGACAGAGTGAGGCTGCTGGGCACAGAGGCAGAGGGGAACCGAGATGTCACAATGCTGTCTCTGGAGCTGGCTTTGCACAGGGCGCCGTGCTGAGCCCCTTAGCAAGTGGGGGTCACGGTCAAGTTGGGGAGATAGGACACAGCCCTGTGTTTCCTTCCAGTGGTGCCACAGGGAGCACAGGAGGTGTTCAACCAAAGGCCAGGCGTCCCAGAAGTTGTTTGCAGGTCAGCGCCTTAGAACTTGAACGCGATGTAACGCATCTTCCCGTAAAAACAATATTTTGAGCAAGGCCAGGTTGTTGGGCTAGCTCATAAAAGCCAATGGCATCATCATGTATTTAAAGCACAGCTCTCAAAGCACCTTTTCAGGTACACCTACCTACAGAGCACTGTTTACCTCAGCAGGCAAACTGCCTTCTCGTTCCAACTTGCTACAAAAGCATCCCCATTTCCCCAAGGGTGGCGGCTGCAGGGCAGGAGGAGTTGGGTGTCCCCACTTGCTGGAGTACTAAGTGTGCATAAAAGAACTCCCTTCGCTAGGCCGAGCATCCCCCTGGTGGTCTCAACCGGGAAACAAACCTGCGTGAGGCTGTTCGCAAAGCAGGCGCTGTGGGAGCAGGGCCCACCCTCTAACCCACGCATGGGGGCGTGGGGCGGAAAACGGGAAAGGGAAAACGTGGTCAGGGACACTTCGGGAAGGAGGCAGGGGCTGCACCGGCGGACAAGGACAACGGGGTGGAGGCGGGAAGGGCACAAGCAGAGCATGGCAGAAAAGGGGGCGCGGGTGGCAGACACCCCTGAGAGTTGGGCAGGTGCCCTGAACAAGAGGCTGGAGAGCCGGGGGCGGGAGAGGGGCGGTGGCAGGTTGGTGAGGACTGTGAGAACCAGGCTAGGGACTTCACGCTTTCCCCGAGTCATAGTGTGGGAACAGCCATGAAGGGGTCTTGAAACCGCAGTCGTGGAGCACATGAAGCCCAAATCTTAATGAACGGAACTGAATCCAGTGGAATAGAATAGACTAAGACAGCACAGGACACGTCAGAGGAGATGTCAAACAGGAAAAGTAAACATTGTTTCGGGAATCTTGCTTGTGTTTTTAGGAGTGTGTGTGTATATACACATCTACATGTATGTATATAAGCACGTATATTTGCACATACTTATATATGTGGTGGGTCACAGTAAACTGTTTCTTTGCTGTGGGTTTTTGGGGATTTTTGAGGAATGACGTGTTGACATGGATGTTTTAAGATGAATCTCTAAATGATTTGGGGGATTAGTTTCAGAGGAGAGGGTCAGGCAGGGAGTGGCCCAGTGAAGAGACAGTTGGAAAAGTTTGAGGGATCAGTAGTGGAAGCCTCAGACTCGGGTGGTGACAGCAGGAACCAGATGAGTGGCCGTCAGCCCCGCTGAGAGGAAGAAGTTCAGACACGCGGATCTGTAGGGCCAGGGGAGAGGACTCTGCCGCTGTGAGGGAGTTCAGTGCCCAGGCCAAGCACAGGGCTGCGGATGCCGGAGCCCCGGTCCCAGGTTTCATCCCCTGCAATTCCCAGGTGCCGGGGCAATGTGTGTGTGTGTGTGTGTGTGTGTGCACAAGCATTTTGCCAAAAAAACCTTTATTTTTCCTAAACTCCCACTGTTCTGTGTTTCCTGCCAATTTCCTTTTGGATTATTGAGTTTGTTATTTAAAAATTCCTTACATTTCTGGGATATTTGGGGAGGTTTGGGGGTTTTTCTGTTTTTTGAGACAAGATCTTGCTCTGTCACCCCTGCTAGAGTGAAGTGGCATAATCATAGCTCACAGCAACCTCAAGCTCCTGGGCTCAAGCGATCCTCCTGCTTCAGCCTCCCAAGTACTGGGACTACAGGTGTGCGCCACCATGCCCGGCTAATTTTTCTATTTTTTGTAGAGACAGGGTCTCACTCTTTCTCAGGGTGGTCTCGAACTCCTGGCCTCAAATAATCCTCCTGCCTCAGCCTCCCAAAGTGCTGGGATTACAGGCATGAGCCACTGCACCCAGCCTTAGATTTTAAATACTACATTTTAATGATATTATAATGCACAGGTAAGCATAACACCTGTGGTCAATATAATACTTATTGAAGATCCTTGACCTGATAGAAGACATTTTTATTCGGAGTTTTGAATAACTGCAAAGAAGGACAACCCAAATTGGGATACGATGAACCATGCTGGTGTCTGTGACCAGCCTCTTTATTCATTCATGGGAGGCAAAAAGAAAACACACATAGATTCTTTTTTTTCAAATGTGTGGCAACTCATTCACAGCCATCTAGAGATCTTTTTCTCACGTTAAATAGCTTAAGACTCATGTTCATAAACATTCTCCTTGTTATATAATCATTTCATCTCACTAACTGATATAAAAATTAGACATAAGTTTGCTCAAATTGATACTTCGTCCTCACAGGACCCACCTGATAGGAGTCCCATAAACTGCAGTTTATTAAGCAGTTTTTGTACCAACTCGAGAATCCAGGGCCAGGCATGAGGGGAGAGATGTCACAGGGAAAACGAAAATGATACTTCTTACTCCTCGGTGCCTCAGAGCGTGAAATGCGAAGGTGTGCTTGGTTCTTTGGGGGAGGGCCACACGGGCCGGCCCACACCGCGGCAGGTGGAGCTCTCCTCCTAAAGGTAAACCCAGTGGAGATGGTGCAGTGGGCTGATGAGTTCCCCCAAGGAGTTATGTTCAAGTCCTATCCCCCAGTGACCGTGCCTGTGGCCTTATTTGGATACAGGGATCTCAGAATAAGATCATCCTAAATTTAGGGTGGATCCTACATCAATGACTGGGTTCCTCATAAGAGAAAGAAGAGGCAGATTGGGGCGCAGAGACACAGAGAGAAGAAGGTGGTGTGAAGATGGAGGCAGAGGTCGGAGTGATGTGTCCCTGAGCCAAGGAACACCACGGCCGCCTGCGGCCACCAGATGCCAGGGAAGAGTCACGGAACAGATTCTCCCTCAGAACCTTCCGAAGGGGCCAACCCCCTGCCACCTCGGTTTTGGATTTCTGGCCTCCAGAACTGAGACAATAACCTTCTGTTGTGTTAAGCTCCCAGTTTGAGGCCATTTGTTATGGCAGCCCAGCAAACACATCCAATGGGAATACTACTTTGTTGCACGGGAAGTGTGAGGCACAGATGGGGAAAAAGGGTAAACAGGCTCACAGGATCACACCTGACCCAACAAAAAGACAGAATGACACAGCCTCGGAAAACTCTGAGGTGGCAGCCGGTTACCTTAGCCACAGCTGCATGAGCACACGCCAGGCTGTGTGGGAACAGAGCAGGGAGCCAGCCTGCCTGCGTTGGAACCCCGGCTCCACCCCCAGCTGTGGGACCTTGGGCAAGCCCTTTGAGCTCTCTATGCCTCAGTGTCCTCATCTGTAAAATGGGACTAACAATAATATCTCCCTCCTGAGGTTGTTTTGAGGATGAAATGACCTACTTACATGAGTTATATGTGAAGCATTTGGAATGAACAGAGCAGTGTTCATTATTACTATGATTTCGGGGATCCTCTCTCAAAAGTGGGCACAGAGGTATCTCGAGCATGAAAGGAGGACGATGCTGAAAGAATGAACTAAACCTTCATCTCCAGCACCAACTCAGCTTCGCACCGACAGGACTGAGCTAGCGAAGCACCCCCCACCCGAGCAAGGAGGTGGTGAGGAACGATGCTGGAGACGGAGCAACCCCCTGAGCCCAGCTGAGGACAGGCAGGTGACCAGGAAGGGAGTCTCCGCTGCTCTTGGCCCAGTGGCATCGGAAATCTTGGTCACACTGTGTCCTCTCCCTGTGAGAATCATGATGGGCACACAAACCTCCTTTAAACAGAAGCCAGCCACATGATAGAATGAAACTATCATCCCAAAAATATTGTAAAAGAAGACACCACAATCCACGCCAGCACCCTTGAAAATGAGTGGTCCAGTCGAAAACTCGTGAGATGATAGACCACAGTGGCCAAAAGTCTGAGCTCTGGTGTCCAACAGCCTGGGTGTGAATCCCACTCCGAAAATTACCAACACTGTGACTTCAGCCAATGTCTATAACCTCTCTGAGTCTTAGCTTCTTTTGTGCAGTGTAAGCATTGATGAGATTATATATAAATATAAAAACCTTCGTATAGTACCTGGCCCATAGCAAGGCTTTAATACTTGCTAGCATTCAGCATTGCTTTGTCTAAACAAATCATACATGTTTTGGCACCACATATAGCCAAGTGTTATAATAATATAGAAAGAACTCTTAAAAATCAATAAGAAATAAAATAACTCCAACAGAAATGAAGGGTAGAAGGCTTCTTAAACAAGCAAGTCAAGAAAGAAGAAACCCAAATAGTCGATACACGTGGAACAAAAATGATCAACCTCGCCTGTAATAACAAAAATACCAATAGAAATACAAATGAAACACACCAGAATATCTGAAATGTAAAAGACTAAAAATACTACACGTTGGCGAGGATGTGGAGCAAATAGAGCTCTCGCACACTCTGGTGGGGGTGTAAACTGATACAGCCACTTAGAAAAGATATTTGGAAGTATCCACTAAAACTAAATATACTGTCTGACTCAACACCTCCACTGCTGGGCGCGTGCCCCACGGGTGTGAGTGCCCTGTCCACCGAAAGACGTTACAGGAACATTTTTCATAGCCCCAAACTGAAAACAACCAAAATATCCTTCCACCGAAGAATGGCTAAATCGTGGTTTCTCCGGACCACGGAACATACACGGCAATGAGATTGAGCGGACTGCCGATGCACCGCCTGGGCTGAATCTCACAGACGTTACGCTGGGCCAAAGAAGCCAGACGCAAAAGGGTGGATACTTATGTTTCCATTTATATGAGAGTCAAGAAAAGCAAAACTGTTCTAAGGAGAAAAGAGTAAAACAGTGGTTGCCTTTGAGTGAGAGGAATTAGTGGGGAGGGCCACAGAGAGACTTTCAGAGAGGTGGCAATGTTCTGTCGCTTGATCTGGGTGGTGGTTACGTGGGCGCTTCTGTCCTCAAAAACTCATTGAGTTGTACCCTTACGGTGAGCGCATTTCATGTAAATTATATCTCCATAAAAAGTGAGATTTTTAGACACCTTAAACAATTAAAATAGCAATGAGATGACATTTTTCTCCTATAAAACAGGGAGATATTTTACAAATAAATAACACTGAGTATTCCCGTCTTTTTTAGCATGGGTGAGGAAGACACTTGGTACAACATTCCAGAAGAACATCTGATCCTACTTATCTCAAAACCTTTAAAATGCCCGTCCCTGAACCCAGCACTCTCACTTGTAGAAATTTATACTACAGAAATCAGCCAATGGATATACAAAGATACTTTTTGGAGGATGTTTATCACTTCATTGTGTATAACAGCAAAAAAATCTGAAGCACCTAAATGTCCAACGATGAAGGGCTGATTAAATGAGTTTTGCCACATGTGTGAGACAGAATATATCAGGCACCCCTTAAAAATGATGGAAATGAATATTTAACAGAATGGAGAACACAGCAAAGGAAGAGAGAGGTCACAAAACCATGTGCTCATTATAATCACATTTTATTAGCAGTATATATGTATATATGTACATGTGTACGCAAGTATGTATTTACACATATAAACCTGGTGGACATAAACCAAACATGACCATTGTTCTCTCTGAATGGTGGATTATGGGTGATATTAATTTTGTTCTTAGTCCTTCCTTTTCTCTATTTTCTAAATTTTTGATTAATAAAAAACCTGGTAGCCCTTAAAGAAAATATACTATTCTTGTAGGAAACATGTAGAGTTCAATGAGGAACATCCCAGAAAGTGGGGTTCTTTCCTGCTGAGTTTAGCATTCAATGTGGGAAAAAAAAGTAATGGCCCTGGCAGGGTTATGGTAGGATTGGACAAGATAATGGATGAAAATGTCTGGCATGAGCTAGATGACGTGGAGAGGGAAGGGGTTCCCTGAGATCTCCCCAACACACACACGCACACACACACACACACACACACACACACACACGCATGTCCTGCAACGCCTTTCTTGCTACACCCCATTGATCTGATGAAATTCAGGCCCCTGGGAATTTCTGATCAGACAGACCCTGGCAGTTGAGGCAGGTTCCTGAGAGACAGACACCTGGGCACAGAAGGGGCAACTCAGTGCCCCACTGCCACCCCTGAGCCCATGAAACCTGCCTCCTTCCGGCACTTTCCCACTTTTAATTACACGGTGATGAGACTGACAAGCCAGAATCCATTTCTCTAGTTTGGAATCAAAAGAACCCGAGCAGTGCTCACTGTTTTGACACATTTTGGCTCCTTCCCCTCTTCCCGTGCCTCGGCCGGCACCTCTGCCCTCTCGGCACAGGGGTGGAGACAGGCCACAGGCAGAGCACTGTGCTCCGTGGTTTTCAGACTTTCAAGTGGAGTAGGTCAAGGTCTTGCTCTTGAGGTTGTCATAATCCCGCTGAGGGAGTTATGCAGTGTCACAAAAAGTGACACGAAACTGACTCATCAGAGTCCCATTAGGCCACAGGCGACAAAAGCCGCCGGAGGCCACTGTGGATGGAAATACACACATCCCAAGCACGCGGGAGAGGAAAACATCACACTCGTTTTTTGGGGGGTGGGGGGACTATGGGTTTGGGGGTTTCTTCTTTTCCCTTGAAGCCTTTTACACAAAGTCTAGACGTTTTTAGTTTCTGAAATCATTCCATTTGCTGTTGGGTCTAGATGCAGAGGAGAGAACTATTCACATCTCCAAGAATTACCTCCCTGACGGCAGCAGATGTGTCCAGGGCTCTGCTTCACAGGGGTTACTGTTCTATTTTGTCAACACAAAGGCTGAGATCTCAGACAAGATCACAGGTTTAGGACCTTGACCTTTAGGATGTGGCTTTTTTAACCACTCCAGCATGGAGGGCAGCCGGGAGGGAGGCAGCTGTGCTTTCTCTCCTGGGGAAGGGGCAGCTCTGCCTCCCCCCATCCTCCCTCCCAGCCCCCTCCCTTCCCTGCTCTGCATCTCTCCTGCCACACCCTTAGCCACTCCGCAGGCCCTTCAAGGGGCTCAAGTGAGATACGGTAGGATGTGAAAGTTCTTTGTGAACAAAAGCATCTGCTCCTCATTCCATCTGTTGGAATTAGTTCCTGTGTCTTTGTTCTATGTGTGCAGGAGACTCCCTGGTCTCTCCTTCTTCCCAGTCCCCTCACCCCATTCTCATGGATAATGACATCTGTAGACGTTGCCAACCTTGGCAGAGTTGGCATCGTGCTTGGAGGTGCCTGTTTGTCCGTGTGACCCACACCCTCTGCCCCGGCCAGGCCACAAAACCACCAGGACACCTGTGTGAGTTTGGCCCAGACGAGCACAGAGCCTTGCGTGAACCGCACCCTCTGCACAGTCTCCAGCACCACGGGGGGCCTGTGCCACGGTCAGAGTCAGTGACAGCCACGCGCCAGTGTCACTGAGCCGTGTGTTGGGACTCTGGGGGCAGCTTGCACAGAAGTGTTTGCAAGTGGATTCACCTACCAGACACTTCCTTGGCCCACAGGGTTAGGGTGGGTTGTCTGTGCTCATCAGAGAAAGTCCCCAGAGTGAGCGCGATGGCTTGAAAGGGCCACTCAGAAGAGCCCCACAGAGCTGCCCAGGCTGGAGAGGACAGAGCTCCCCACGCACATGGCGCTTCCCTCTTCAAAGTTCAGCACCTCAATTAAGTCATCACTAGATCTGGTCATGTTTGCAGCGCTCCCCAAAAGAGACTGACGGAGCTCTGCTTTTCCTCCGGGAGAAGCGCTTTCATGTCAAGCCCAGAGAAGCCCCCAGAAGGCAGCCAGTAATGCAATAATCATTCCCTCTCTCACACCCAAGTGCGACCGACTTGGCGACCGGCAGGGCCGCCCCAGCAGTCCAGAGGTTGTGGTTTGCTGCCCCCTGGAGGATCTTATGAGTATAGCCAGCAAACGGACCCACACAAACAATGCGTCCAGTAACGGGAAGAAAACAGCCGTTTTTGTCTGAGAAGGAGTGTCTGGCATGCCTTAGACTTCTTAAAGAGAGGAAAATATTAACCTAGAGCATAATAACTCCTCTCTCTTTTCAGTCGAAACCTAGACAGACTGTGTTGATATTGAGTTAACGAGTTCCATGGGCTAATACCTTCCGAATGAAATGAGAGGGTTCTTGAATTAATGGATGAAAACTTCCCTTCATACATCAGAGAACTAAAGAAAGGTAATTGCCCTCAATATTTATTTTCGATTTGGAAAATCCAAAGCAAGAAGGCTTTGAAGAAGTCAAGATCTGATTATAATTCTAGGCTTGGTGCCAATGGGATAAATTGTCTGGCAACTTTTGCAGAATTATCGACTCCATTTGCATCTGACGCCAGTGGCCCAGCATGGTACAAAGCCGCCCAATGCGCTCAGGAAAGGGCGTCATTCCTACCTCTTTGATAAAACGCAGAGTGGCCCCTACCTGCCGTGACCCAGTTACCTCAGGGGGCTGCGGCGCCTCAGTCTACACGAGGATCAGTGAGCTGGATTTGCCCGTGAGGAGTCTGGTCTCTGCCTGTTTTAAAGGCTGCCTGGCCTCACTGTCCCTGTGGTGTAGTGCTCTGGGCTGGCCTGTGTGGGGACTTCCTGCCCTAGACAAAAATTCTCAAATAAATGAAAAGCTCCCAACACACACACACATACACACACACACAACATACACATTTACATACATATATACAGAAATACATACATGCATATACATATGCATACAACACACATACAAACACACAAACATATACACATGCACATATACATACAAACACATACAGAATATACACAACCACATAAATATACACATGAACATCACACAGATACACACAGACATACATACGCATATAAACACATACACATATGTACACATACACATATACACACAAACACATGCATATACACATACATTCATACACACACACACATATCCATGTACACACAAATACATATACACATACACGCACAAACACATACACACATACATACACACACAAACACATACACACACAACATGCCCAGAGAGTATGCCCAAGCTATGCCCTCTTCATTTGAGTTTTAATTTACAGAAGCTTCGGCCTGGCCAGGTCTGGAGTCACGGAGAACGGACGGTGAGTGGGTCTGCAGAGGGTCCCCAGGGCATGTTTAAACAGCGTCCTGCACCATGGAGAGCAGGGTCGGGCAGCTCCCCCAGGAGAGCTGGAGAACAGCCAAGAGCGGGTGCAGTGGCAGAGACCTCGGTGGGGGCGTTGGGAAACTTGGACCAGAGCAAGGACGCGTCGTGGGCTCCTGCCTCTGCCTCCTCCCTCAGCACGGGTGCACAGGCCGTGGGGGCCAGTGGGGAAGGGGCTTGTGGCCGGGGAAGCGCAGGAGGATAACAAAGGCGCAGTCAAGGCCTAGCAAACCGGAACAGCGGTGCCCAGCAGCAGTCGCCGGAGCCGGTTTGCCCAGGCTTTGGTTGGCTGAGGGGCTGCAGGTCAGAGAAGGCGGCTTCTCCTAGCGGGCTGACGACCTCGCCCAAGAGCAGCCTTTCCAGCCGACGCCCAGAGTGACCCAAATGCTCTCCCAGAAAGTCCAGTCCTGAGACGGAGCAGCTACCCGTCATGGAGCAGCCTGCCCAAAACCACAGGGGAAAAACTCCAATAACCAAATCCCGGCGACCACGCCCTGTCTGCAGTTACTCGGAGCTCGCTGGCTGGGCTCCAGGGAGCAGCCGAGTCAGGCTGAAGTCTGTCCAAACGTAATTTTCAACCGAAAATGGAAACATGTCAAGCCAAGACAAACCCGGGGCCTGATTTAGCAGCAGCAACTGCCATGGCAAAGACACTGTCATAAGGGTCAGCCCCACTGCCCCGGGGTACAGCCACATGACCGCACCCAGACGCTACTCAAGCACCTTCCATGCAAAAGCTCACTTACCGCACAACCGCTCAATGGCACCGTAACTGTTATGCTCCTTGTTTTACAGGTGAGGAAACTGAGGCACAAGGCAGGTAGGTGACTTGCCTAAGCTCTTGCATCAATAATAGGGTAGGTTTGAACTCACGTGTCTGGCTCTTTGTTTCTACATGCAATAATTCTGATGCTGATGAAAGCCTGGGTGACTAGATGGATTATCTGGAGATTGTGGCCCGCGAGGACAGCTGCAACAAAGTGACCATGGCCGACCCTGGGCAGTGGCACTTGGTCTCACCCAGGATCCTCGGGTTCTCTGCCGGGCTGCCATGGTGAGCACAAGGGGTGAGGTGCCACAGAGTTGGGGCTTTCTGTGCCACAGGCAGGACCCAGGCACCATGGACACCTCCAGGTAGGTGTTCATGCTGGTGGGACATTCGAACCGTGCTCAGCCCTGCTGAGAGCTCTGTCCCTGAGGGTAGGGGACATGGGAACGTCTGTACTCTTAGGTCAGGCTCAATGGGGCAGGCATCATGGAAGAGGATTTTGGCTTGAGGAAGGAACAAGGGGCTGCGTCCAGGGGACATGGCCATGCCACAAGAAAGAAGATGTTGGCCGGGCACGGTGGCTCACGCCTGTAATCCTAGCACTCTGGGAGGATGAGGCGGGCGGATTGCTCAAGGTCAGGAGTTCGAAACCAGCCTGAGCAAGAGCGAGACCCCGTCTCTATTATAAATAGAAAGAAAGAAATTAATTGGCCAACTAAAGATATATATAGAAAAAATTAGCCGGGCATGGTGGC